>JAUYWV010117372.1:0-12019 GCA_032274565.1 Nematoplana nigrocapitula
TGACACTCTTCGGAACACAGGAATGTGTCACATCAAGGATGCTGCCGAGGCGTTTTTCGATAGGCTGGATCACTGTGCCGCTGTTGACGGATGTCAGCTCGCAAATTGTTAATTCGTATTTCATCTCTCTGAATTATAAATTTTTGTATTTGTTATACATTAAATTTTATATTATTAATTAAAACAAAGCGTGTTCTGGAGGTAATTTACCTATATTATATAAAAAAATCATATTATTGAAAAGTTATGGATGTTTACTACAAAATGAATAAAATCGTTTTTAAATACTCCTTATTGTTCAAAAGTTATTAGCGTTTGTAAAAATACAAGTTCTTTGGAACACCCGGTATAGCCGAAGAAGCCCATATTGGCAAATCCTACTGTATTTGTATACTAGTTATTTTCCTGCAATAAATTTGGGGTAGTCGAATCTTTTTGGCCAGAACTGTATACTTTATAGGTACTATTGTCTATCTATAAAACTGTTTTTGATGACAATTTTGCTTTTAATAGTATAGCTATGAACTCATTTATTTATATGCCGAAAAGCATTTTCAACATAGAAATAAAAAATGTATTTGCCATAATTTTTCTATTAACACATACTTGTTTTGTTTATCTACATAGTACCTTTGTGAACATGTCACTTTGATAAAAAATCCTTTAGTCATATTTGTCCTCTTATTCTTCGTAATATATTGGGCCTTATGAATAATAAACCAGCTAAAGCTTACTAGCTATAAAGTTTCAACAAGTTAAAGTTATCAGTTGAAGCTTTATCTTATTTATTACTCATACCAAAACTCTAATTTCAGCCTTAGGTTACGCTAGTATAAAGCGAAAGAATTAGCTTACACTTACTATTATTCATATGTATATTATATCTTTTAGTGGCATCAATAGGATTTTTTTTGGGGGGGGGGAATTTATTTGAAAACCAACTGAAATAGAGTCACTCTTCCACAGAGCACGTAACAATGTATTTAGATCGATTTAGGCAGGGGTGTAGTCCTAGAAAAAATAGTGAGGGGATGCTTAAACACAAATTTATCTACATTAAATCACTTACAATTACAACAGGGAGTAGTAGTGGTAGTAGTAGTAGAAAAGTTTATTATTATGGAATGGAAATCTGAATTGGTACAAAGAAAAATAGTTGCAGTTGCTTACATAACTAACATATTAACTACTAACACAAAATGAAAGAGAAAAAGGTTACAAAACTATTGGCCAATATACATGCATATGGAAAGTACGAGTTACAAGAACTGCCACAGTGGCTCATCAATCACTTTTTCTTGTGCTGCCACAATCTGTGTTTGAGTGTCCATTGCTGACCGATGTTTACGCAACCATGACTTGGCATAGCTGTTTGGCTTCCAAGAGCTCAGTGGAGGTCCGTGCAACTTGATGAAAAGCAAGGACACACGAGACAGAAGGAGCTTGCTTCGAGTGTCACTGAAAATAATATCCATTTGACTGAAACCCGTCACATTCAGCTGTGCTGCAAGGGATCACAATGAGTGCAGTTCATAAGAGGCTTTAAGTCCGCAGGTATTCTCCGACCAACATCATCCACAAAATCCTGGAAAGCATTCATCATTAGCTCAGATGGAAGGCCGAATCGTACACATAGTTCTTTGACTTGGACTTCGTCAAACCCGGAGGGTATCTTTGTGGGCAATGACGTTTCGTCTAGCACCCCAAACAGTTTTCATACTCCTGTTTATTTGCATCGCCTTTGGTCTCCATGCGTTTATCATGGTCATCAGACTGTTGTAAACAGTCTTGAGCGCATATTATTCAAGAGACTTGTCAAAAACTGTTTCTCGTTTATAGTCACCAGTTTCTTGTTTACAACCAGGGTTATGCAGCGAAATTCTAGTTTTCCAGCTGCATGTTTGACCTCCAGAGACTTAGTGCCATTACCTTTTCCTTTAGTGTTTCTAAAACCCGATTAGTACGGTGGATAACTTTGTCGGCATACACAATCGATGATCCACGTTCCTGTAGTAGAAGAGACAAACTAGACAGCAAGAAACATGGGCCGATCTTGCGAAGTTCTACTAGGATCACTCGAAGCATTCTCAAAATGGAGGCACAAGGACTGATAATTGTCCCACACAGCTGACACTGTTCTGTAAGAACTGGCCGCCCATCATACATCGAAGATTCGTCCTATTTACCGCTACTGTTCTCCGACTTCTACATAACAGTTTTCAAGTCCATGTTGGTTTTTCGGCGAACGACTGTAAATCTTGTATAACTTAGCAAAGAAAATTTCGAAATGGTTAACTGATGTGACCTCTTTGAAGCCATCAGAAAGAGCTAGTTCCAGACATTATAGTCTCTGGTTCAAACGCGATGTATATTGGATGTATTATATACTCTTAACTCTCGGCAAAAGCATGTATGTATCCTCTCAGAGACCGAGTCAGAGGACCCGTTCCAACAACTTTAAACACAAAACTCGATCACATCATCCTGGCTTAGTCCCATCCTTGAACTTGGTCCGGTATACCTGATGTATGCAGAAATTATTATAAAGTATGTAAAAATACCATACTTCAGTAAAAAAGTAAGGGGACGCCGTCCCTCCTGAAAAAAAGTAAGGGGACGCCGTCCTCTCGCGTCCCCACCCCACTACACCTCTGCTCGACGTATCACGTGTCCGAAAATATCCTTCTTCCAGTGGTGTCAAGCACCCACCGATTTCCCTCCTAGACTCTTGTAAAACTCTACGGTATTCCTACATTTCGAAAGTATCGACTCTGCGCGCGTTATCGTTAGTGTTTAGTCATAGTCCAAGACTAATCGCATATAAGAACTTATTGGGAATAAACTGCTGCATGAAGAAGGCGAATCTTAAATAAGCCAAATGGTCAACATTCTTTGAGTTGCAGTTCGGGCCATAATCAGCCAGTCTCCTTTCTATAGCTACTTCCTGAAGTCTTGATGAGTAAGCCAAAGTACATAAACTTTTCCACGGGTTCCATCTCTTCTAACCGTTCACCATGGATCGATGACCATGCTTTTGATCTTCCCAGAGTTAATATCTAATCCTTTTAGGGTACTGTTTGCTCCACACGAGTCAGCACATCTAATAGGTTTTCCTTTTTATTTCGTAAAACCATTGTTGTGTGAATAGTGGTCACTGTACACTAATTTTCCAATAAAGAGTGAATTTCTCATTTTATTTAGTTATTGATCAGATATTTCAAATGTTCCGTGAAGTTTTCTATATAAATGATTTTATTTTTTTGTCAATTAGAGAACTATGTGGAACAATTAACGAGTGCTAAAATCATTCGTAGACTGACCGCCGGCGCGGCTCCCGCGGGGGGGGGGTCGAGGGGGTCTGGACCCCCCTGCTCGCGGCGACCGACGATTTTTTAATAGAGATTTTTGTGCTATGGCATCAAATCTTCCTTTTTAATAATGGAATGCAGGCAGAAATGAAACTGTTTCTATGGGTCAGGCCCCGAGGAGATTATTAAACTAATATTATAGCAAATTATATATTGTATTAAAATTAATAACTTTATGCATATTTGAAAAAAATCTAATTTAAAAACTACGATGTGAATGCTGTTCTGAACAAGTTTCTTCATGCCAAATTTCATTAACTTTGAAGCCCTTTTAAAATTAGTTTAAATTCATTTCTTTATTCTAAATACTTGTTCACACTTAGTTTCGATTTCAAGAAAAATGACATAAATATTGCATACATTTAACATTTATATTTTTTAGTGTAAACCTCTTGTGTACTAACATGTATTATATGCCAAAATGTTCTTACGTATGTAGCAGTGAGGAGACACCCCATAAAACCACACTCCGATCAACGATGGTTGAGGAAAGACTCACTTCACTTGTGCTGATGAACATGTACCATGACATCCCAAACGATGCTCAAAAAGTTGTCAGGAGATTTTTCGCTCAATTGTATTAAACATAGGACTAACTTTTACCTTCTCTTGACATGCTGAACATCCTGCGGGACATGTAAAATCAGTCCTATTTTCAAATCAACCTTTGACAGTCATAATGTCAGGAAAAACATTTGGTTGGCACAAAAAAAACACCGTTTGATGCATTCCATTATAAAACTTTTCTTAGGGGTGAACACCCGAACATTGTTCGGGAGCGCTCCGGCAAGCAGACTATACCTCTTGTCGATATATACTCGACCCCCTCACCTCAAATTTCTAGATCCGCCCCTGGACAGATAATTTGTTGCATATACAGTAGATATCGATCTAATGATTGACAGATTAACTATATCGATTGCCAAACTGGCGGTGTTTTGACCTGGAGTTTGGATACCCGCCGCAATTGCTCGGGATTATACACGATTTACATTATAGAGCAGATATTCTCAAGGTGGGTGGTGGGGAAATTTTAAATAAAATATTTGAAAAATGTTGTTTCAGTATTGTGATTTCTGAACGAAGTAAGCGCCCCCTTCCGCCCTGCTGCATAAAGTGCATCGCAAGCAAGTTATAATATCTGCCATACTCCCTATTTCAGTGACTGTACCGATCGCGTGATTTAACATTTACGTAGCTATAGAGAGAAGGCTTGTGTGCCTTCTTTCTGTTATATAGCCGCGATCTATTGATCCTTGAAACTTAGTGTCAAGGTAAAGGTCCTACTGTTTAAAAATGAAAAATTTTTGGACTTCGTGGGCGGTCATGGTAAAAAGGTTGAGAACCTCTGGATATTATCGATTGCCTCGCACTCGATAATCTAAAGCGTGTAAAAACATTTGTCTAAAGTAGATTATAATATGATAATGTAAATTTGAATTTCACATGTTAAATGATTCAAAAAAGAGAATCCACTTTTTACTTAGTACGATGCTAGTCGGAAAAAGGTTCACACGTGTGTTCAAAATTTGAAATATGCGCCAAAGCGAAAACGACATTAAAATCATCCTCTTAGTAATGCGCATGCGCACTGAAATTACATTTAATAGCAATAAACAAATAGCTGAGTTATATCTAATGCTACACTTTACCTCTGTTACATATAGTACCGGTTTCCTTTATTTGCTCTTCGTCGTTTAGATTTGTCATCGATTGATTCGTAGTAGGAACTGTGTATAAATGAGGAAAGATATAAAACATCGTTTTCTCTTTTGCTTTTTCAGCCGTATTCAACGCACGCAAAACAGTGGTTTCCAGCTTTATGAATTCTTTAATGCCTAACTAATACCTTTGGTCAATGATTTTTTTGATTCTATTTGGGCAATTCTGCCAAATTTTATTCTAAATCAAGTATGCATACTTTATGCTAATTCGCTAATGTTTGTTCTGGAAAGACGAAACAAGTAAATGCAAAGGAAATCCTTCTGATAATGCAAAAAGAGACAAAGTTAATTACCAACAATTACCTATATACTATCTTGTTATGTCTTGGCAGTGATTAGTTTGCATTATATAGATATTATATAATAATAATAGTTTATTTTGCCCATAAAAAAGGACAGGGGGCCGAAGGCTCTTCCGAGGTCTAGTTCGACACTCAGTACTCATAGAAAAATATTTACATAATTAATACGCGCAAAAACATAGCATAGGGCTACAACACAATACGAAATATAAACATACAGTACAAATTATGACAAGCATATAGTTAGCATACAATAAAAAGTATAAACATACTGTTAGCACACAATTGAAAGTAAAAGCACATAGTTAGCACACAATTTAAATTTAAAGTATAGCATACAGTTACATAGCACGCAATTGTATGTTGATGAGTATGAGTTTATCTATCATTAACGAAATACAACGCGCAACACGCAAGGAGAACTGTTTGACATTAGTGATTTAACCAATTTTTATTGTATTTGGAAAGTGAACTATGGCGGTGGCCTCGCACATCCGAGAGCTCAGGTTCCTCTGACGGGGGTACCACCTGATCCCATTCAATCCACAACAACACCAGTTCGTCTTTGGTCGTCGGTCACTTCTATATTTCGTGTAACACAATCATTCAAAAATGAATTCATCCATATGAACAAAAACTTCAAACAGCAACGCTTTGCACTTTTGTAAATTCATTGGGCGCTATTATCTTTTCGCACCCCCATTTCTTTATTATAATTGTTTAAAACTATTAAAATCTATTTCTAATTACTGAAAATTATTCATATTGAACGTCATTAAAAATATTAAATTCACCGCCAATGTTTATTGTAAATATACAGCAATAAGGGCGTACGATGTATTTGAAAATAACGCAGAATCTTTGTTTAAATTAAAATATATTTAAACACAGCGATCGCTCTAACTTTAACACTTACATATCTCTATTTTTCGACATCTTTGATCGTTTTCATCCACCAAAATCTCTCAGTAAGCCGATTGATTGGTAAGAAGCATTCCATTAATTTCTCGCGCGTTTTTATGATGGATGAATTCTTAAATAAAAAATAAAAAGATGGCGAAATAAAGAGTTAAGTGTTAACTTAAGGGTGAACGCTGTGTTTAAATACAGTATATTCCACTGTAAACAAAAGGTTTAGCGTCAGTTTAAAATATATCGTACGCTATATGCTAAGAAATACTTTGACGACCTTGTAGAGGAAAGTTAGTTTCAAACATGATGATCAATGTCAAGAAGACGAAAGTAATGGTGATTAACAGAAAAGAGAACGAGCTGACAGACATCTCGGTTGGAAGAGAAAAAGTGGATGACTTCAATTTTCTTGGGTTCTACAAGACACCTATGGGAGACTGCACAAAAGAAATCAAGAGAAGAATGGCCTTGACCAAGGAAAAAGTTGGTCAAATAGAGAGAATATGGAGAGACAGGAACATCAACAAGAATTTAAAAGTTAAGACAATAGTGTGGTCAGGTTTCCTGTACGGAGTGGAAGGGTGGACAATCAAGATGTCGGACGAAAACAGGATTGAGGCTCTGGAAATATGGTGCTGGAGAAGAATGCTTGGTGTGTCTTGGCGGGAACATCAGACAAATGAGTCAATACTAGAGGAAATGCAAATGAAGAGAGAGCTAATGGAATGGGTTGCGAAATTAGAGCTTCAGTACTTTGGTCATGTTGTGCGAGGGAATGCGGGCAAGAGATCGGGCACTGACGGTCATGGAAGGTAACATCGAAGGTACTAGGTACCGTGGGGCACTCAGAAAATATATACAATGATAGAACACATTCTCGTTTCGTTTTGTCTGTTTGTACAGTTTATAGCAGCTAGTTGCCATTTTGCAATTGATTAACCGAAAATAAACATTAGCCCTTCTGCAATTTTTGCCTAACAAAAACACCATCAAACCTAAATTACATGGTTTGGCGCGCGTATCTACTCTAGTAGACACAGCATATAGGGAGGATCTATATTTTAGGTTGTCAGAAAAACACGTGAATGTGGAAGATTCTTCCAATTTCACGCTGCGTTGCTTTCCATCATCAATACACTGACATATTTCAGGAAATGACACCGTCCATTTGGATAAAAATGAAACACTGTAATTAAGGATGAATTTCTGCTATCTAAATGTAACCAAAGCGCCAAATATTTGATTTATATGGACAATTATATAAATTACCGTCCTTATTTCACGATTTTTTAAGAATCTCGATAATGTCTAAAAGAAGAGAAAAGCCCTTACATATACAATTATTCAGCTTGATTTTTACCTTTTCTCTTCATCTCTCACACTACGTGTCCCGAATCGTGATCAATAAATCAACTCGTGGCAAATATCAGTCGCTGAATATTTATGGCGTATAGAGAAGGTTGCATAATGATTTTACAGGGGGAGCCATTCTGTATTGTCGAGTCGAGCGCTATTTCATTTTCTCGATGTATGCGCGATTCGCATTAGAGTTGAATTCATGCTTCAGCAAGATTGCACACTACAGGTCCTTGAATTCTAACAGACACATCTATCACCGAATCGTTTTAGTTAGATTGCTAATAGTGACCTTAGTTGACAGCATGCGCAAGCGTATTTGGGCTATAATTGTCAGCTGAGGAGGTTCCACGAGGTATTAATCACCTCAATTGTCTTTATACAACTTTGTGTATGATTACACAACTACTATATAGCTTGTTAAGTGAAAAGAAGCATTCACTGATTTGAACGTCATAATAGCATCACGCACTAAACTCTAGCAGATAGTCGGCAAGTAATACTCGTGAATGCTTTTATTTGTAACGGTACTTCCATCTCATTTTTCTTGATGGAATCTTTCACCATGCTCGTCAGATACATCAGAAATGTTTTCAGAACAAAAGTCCAGGTGAGAATTGAGCATGTAAACTTTCAACTTACGGCCAAGGGTGTCATATAGTTTTTAATCATATACAGTAAAAAACAGAAAATTTAATTTAAGCTTAATTTAATCTGTTAGAGTATCCACATTAGTGTAGCTGTTTTTACTAATCGCTCTCACTTGTGAATATCTGTGAGGCGGTTGCATTTAAATTTTCGATAACATTTTAAATAAAATTTCTAGTTGTTTAGTGGGCTCTCTGTATTTGCTTAAGATTCAAAATTTGTTGTTTTATGGCGTCTAATAAAATCTTTGGCGACATTTTAAAAATGCTGCTTTTCAACAGGTGTCATGGTGCTTTTAAGGTGCTGATCAAGATACAGCTGCCTCAATTGTGGTCCAATGAATGCACCATCTGTCACCTTGACGCAGTATTAAGTTTGGGGAACTCAGTCTTCAAAATTTTCATAGCATCACAGTCTTTGTCAAGCGTTTTTTTTCACAAACTGTTTTACAAGGGGCCTAATTTAATATTCAGAGGTGGCAAAATGATTTTGTTTGGTGGAACAGGTTGATAATTAGCAGTATAGTCTTCAGTCTCTCAGTAAATTCATCACATTTAGACCATATACTTTGACTTTTTAGTGGGTATCTTTTGCTCGTGAACCACAAAGCATGGGAAACAATAGAACTTGGTGTACATATCACCCACTGATGTTTGTTATGCTGTATTGCATTGAGAATATCTTTCAGATTCCTATAGGTTTCCCTCACCATCACCGAATGTGCATCAGGCGCGGATGGCAACTGATTTTCTTCACATAGCAGTACAGCTTTCACACTCTATTTCGAAGCATCGATCTAAAGTCGACATTCAGTATCGGATTATGTTTGCGTTCGAAGAAATTGAATAAACCACCAGTCAGTATCATAGCAAAAACAGCAGAGCTCATTTTCCATTTGAAAAAAAAGACTAAATTTTGCGACCGTTTCCGATCAAAATTATATTCTGGCACCTCTTTCTAGCAAGTAGGCAAGTATAGTTCTTCTCCTTCATCCTCGATGCTAACATTTCATTGCTGTCTTTAGTCAACTTCTTTTTACGCGTTGTACTATTTTTAGAGTGGCTTTCGTAAACATTTTAGCAGGAAATGTCTCTTCTTCATTCATAATAACGTTGTATATAATTTATATGTTAGGACAAATTTGCGAAATCAACAATTTTGCATAATTGTTACTTATATTTTCAACAATAATGCATAATTGTTGATTTCGCAAATTTGTTCTAACATATATAATTTTTTTTCTACAATCGTCAATTAAAATATAAACGTCTCGTTTACTATTAATAAAATTCGCAACACTTATCAATTCTTTGTTTAAGCTTCGTTTAAAATACTTCTAAATTTAAATAGAAAAATAAAATTTAAAATCTACGGTATTGATCTAATCTAAAAGAAATTTAACGAAAACACATAGATTTAATTTATCTGATAGACTGATACACTGTAATTTCGGATATGTCTAAATAGTTAATGTTAAAATTTTGTATTAATATCTAATGTATGTTATAAACGCACTTTTTAGTAAATCGACCTATACTACTAAATTGCTATAGACATAGACAAAAATCAAAATTTGCGTTTTACGTAAAATCTACCCGTCAAGGGCGAAAAATTGTTGAATATTAGAAATCTTCATAAAAGTTTATCTTTTGCTACACCTACAGTATATAATGACAAACGAAAAATCGTCATTATTTATTTCCACATCGAACTATTGTATGTATTTCCACCCAAAGCCCCTGCTCTGTCAACATCTCTACACCAATAATGGTGTATCAGATTATTGAATTTAAATCGTGAGTTATATTGATCCTGGTGTCAGTCAGCAAGTCATACAAAAAACTATCTTTCCCTGCTATTTGTATGCTGCATATAAACTATATGGGAGAATATTCCCATCCCGTCTTTGCCGATCCGTGATCAAATTAAACTAACTTGTCGTTCGACCATTTCACCGTGAATTTATTGATTTAATCTTGTGGGTTTATTAGTAGCAATCATCGTCTCTCTCCCGCTGCTCCACATAATGACACCTCATTTTAGCAGGCTTACTTCTACCGACAATAATATACTGTAGAGGTTATACCGACATGAAAGAATCAACTAGCGATCGTACCGGCATGCATACTCATGCGTATAGAGTGAAATTCTGATTGTTTTCTAACCGATGGTAAAACAACCTATTGCTTGATACTTTCTGAAAAATAAGAACGTGTTCTTATTTGTCGATATATATATATATATACAGTACACATATGTGCGTGATTCTTCTTCTACTTCTTTTACGGTGCGATCCTCCGATGAGGTTCCGCGACAGACAACGCCCAACACGAGCACATTTTCCTCCACTTGGTCCGATCTTGCGCCAACAATTTGCATTCAGCATATCTTTCTCTACTCCACTCTTTGATGTTGTCCGGCCATTGTTTTCGCGGAGCTCCTGTCGTCCTGGTCCCTTCTAGTGTGCACCCTCAAGTACTATCAGCCCCAATTCTCCTGCACTCCCCCTTGCAGCATGTCCGAAAATCTTCAAATTGGTTCTTCCCCGACTGACTCATCTCTCCGGTGTTCCCTCCAGAGTACTCCGAAACATCTTTCTCCAACACCACATCTCGAACGATCTTATCCTGTGGACATCACTTTTCTTGATAGTCCAACTCTCCGTTCCATATAGAAATACAGGCCATATGACCGCCTTCCTTATAGCCGCGCCGTTAACTGTCTGCTGAGATTCTTTGATTTACAGATGATGTCTAGTTTTGTGGTTTTCTCTACAGCCATAGCAATTCTTCTCCTAATCTCCGTTGAGCAGTCCTCATTGGCAGTCTTTATCGAGCCTAGAAACTCGAAATATTCCACCTGCTCAATCAATTTATTCTCTAGTAGTATTCTAGCTTTCTTGCCATTTTTTCCCGCTATCATCACTTTCGTCTTCTTTGCGTTAATGGTCATGATGAACGTCTTACCCGTCTGAACTAGATTGGTGAAAATTTCTTTGATGCCATTTTCCCTTGTAGCCATAAGTGTGGTGTCATCTGCATATCTAATGTTGTGGACGTTACTTCAGGTTTGTATATAGGAGGAAATCCTTGTGAGAATGGCATTGGTTGAACAGATGTATATACTATATAACACTGTAGAAGATCGAGGAGGAAAAGAGACTTAGATGATTATCTGAAATAGAAAGACACATGACACAGACACACAAGGACAAGAAAAATGAACAAGAAGAAGGAGAGTAGAGGATTACTCAGCAATCGTGCTAACTTACCTTTTGTCCATATATATACGGGAGGGCAAAAAGTAGCCAGACATTTATATCAAATATTATTATGACAAAGATGAAGAAAATACGCAAAAAATGGAACACCAACAAATTGAAGAATGAAGAAATTCGTACAAAGTTTGCAGAAGAACTGGATCAAGAACTACAAAGAGTCAACCTAACCACAATAAATGATAAGTGTACTAAAATGAAAGAAAGTATAAAGAAGGCAGCGGAAATCAACATAGGATACATAGAAACAATTGCTGCAAAGAAGCCGTGGATAACTCCAGAAATGATTAATAAAATGCAAGAAAGAAGAAAATGGAAATCCAACAATAATGATACTGGATGACAAAAATATAAGCAATTGAACAATGAACTCAGAAGAGAAACAGAGAAAGCACGTGACAGGTGGTGGAGAGATATATGTGAGACCATTGA
>JAUYWV010117383.1:1745-12019 GCA_032274565.1 Nematoplana nigrocapitula
GTACAGTATAAGGAAGATACCATTCCATTGGAGGAAGCATAATGTGGTCACACGTTGCTCCGTAAAAACAAATTGATTCGCCACATAGTCAAGGTCGAGGTTATCCCACTCCTCTATATATATAGAGTATATATATAAACATACAAAAACGTCAAGTGGTTGAGGCGCGACTAAGACATGGTCGAACGCTGGAGAGCATTGAATGAATGTTCACTAGTTGCATTATTCGTTGCCGGCATCACGATAATAAGATTGAGCAATAAAACCACGTTACTAATCAACGAAAAAGCCACTCGGTTCTCTTTGCAGAGCGTAAATACATGAATATGTTTCAGAGTCTTTCACTATTCACAGCTGTCCTTCATCAGTCCTTTTTAGCGTCTCCAGCTGTGTGATATGGCTCTTTTGATCAAGATCTCCGTGGTCGGCGTTCAATACAAAGTCCATGTCGGAAGCAGAAGTTTGGTTGCCCCGAAGACTTTTCAAGAAAAGGTCCTGACATCGGCAATACAACTGGAAACCAAATTGATTAAATCTTTCCTGCATTGATACACTTATACTGTAGATTGCAAGATCACGTGCCTTTTTTTCTGGACCCAAAGGCTAGTTACTGGCCGTATCAAATAGGCAATACGTCCCAGGAACTCCATCATCAATTATGTGTCTCGTAAAAAGTTTGTTAGCTCTCTCTGGTCGAGGAGCACCCTGCGCCTTGCACTTTCCCATCGAGAGCACTTTATAAAGAGGTGTCCTGCGCTCTCCTCGGCTTTTTCATCACAGTTTAAACAGATTGGGCTTGTCGCTTTCCCTATTCTGTGCAAGTATCGCCTGAGGATTGGAGATTTACCAGTTCTCAATTGGTAGACTATATGATGCTTTTTTTTCTACTCAAGTTCGTTAATCCCTCGTAGAACTGGCTGTCTGTAGAAGTTTTTCGCAGTAGTTGTTTAATTCTGAGCTCCTTCGCCAACCTCTAACCATTTAGGAATCTTCGAAATAATGGCGTTGGGACCCGGCCGCAGACTTTGCAGCTACCCTTCCGACGCTCCTGCATTAGCTCATGAGGTGAAAGCAGGTCTTGCTGTGAAAGGAGAGCATTGTAAAGCTCTTGAGGCAAGTTGTAATGATGCATGTCATTCTTTCTCTTCAGGCTGAATAGCGTCGTTGCACACTCACATCGGCGCATCTCATACCGAATTATAAACCATCTGACTGTTTCAACCTCGAGTTGATGACTGCAGGTTCTTATTCTTTTAAAGGCGTCGTCGGTGTTCCGGTAAGGATACGGAGTACACACGATGAACGGAGAGCTCTGGATTATTAGATTTGTACATTAGTCGCTTGGATGATTCAGGGAGAGAAAGCGGGAGAGAGGGAGGAGAGCGTGGGAGAGAGAGAGGGAGGAAGGAGGGCGGAGAGGTAGAGAGAGAGACCAAACTCCCTTGTGTCGCACACACACCGAAATGCACCAGTAGGAAAAGTTTTTTTTTTAAAAAGTCCAATCCGGATTTCAAAAAAAATCTTCTTCAGGGGCTTGAACACTGCGGAAAGAGAGAGGGTGAGGGAGAGAGAGAGATAGGGAGAGGAAGAGACGGAGGGAGAGGAAGGAGAAAGAGGGGGGGGCAGAGTGAGAAAGTGAAAGAAAGGGAGACGAAGAGAGGGGGAGAGAGAAAGACGGTGAGAGAGACAGAGAAAGAAAAAGAGGGAGAAAAAACGAAAGATGGAGAGGGAGAGAGTAGTTTTCTCTTTTGCCTCTTGCATGGGATTTCACTCAAAATCAAGTGGAATAAATATTACGCTATTTCCATGAACCAACTCAAAAGGGCACAAATGACTTTTTCGTCCATAGTTCATCAGATTAAAATTGATATATACTGCAGACGTGAAATTTACTTGTTCGGTTTATTTAAAACCATCAGAGCTATAAGAAAACATCGTGACATTCAATTTTTCCTTTGAAATATCTGACTAAGAAGGATAATTCAGCTTTGATTCTTCACTCTTCCTCACTATGCAGTATTTACGACTCATCTTCAATACCGCTTGTTCCAGGTTCGTTGAAGGACAGGGGGATACTTACTTGGCGTGAAGTCGGTCCCATGGAAACCGAAGCTCCGACGGGCAAGTCTGATGAGGAGCAGAAACTGCACACGTACGAATTCTTCCTCTTCAGGCGTCTATTCAAAGGATACGGACGAATTACCAAATGGATTCCGATTTGTCCCAACTATTCCACCAAAGAAGCAGGGGAAGAAATCGAAGTGCAGCGGACTGCGAACACTCCTCCAGATGCCCGACAGACAATGCCGCCGCCGGAAATTTACACTACTGCTGTTTAAAATCTATAACACCACCAACTACATACATAATATACGTAATTTCAGATGATACGTGAATCTGAAAGACAGTATTTTCTTTGTTTGAACAATAAAAAAGACACTAATAGTCATCATCGAAGAAGTACAGTATTGTTATTTAAAAGACTACATTTAAAAAACAGTAATGTATTACCGTAAATAATTCGAAATGTTTGATAAAAGAAAAATCCCACAATTTGCTAATACGGCATTTAATATATAGAATACTTCTTTAATATATTATTATCAAAAAGTAAAAATAACTCCTAAGACATCGCACACAATTTGAACTATAGATCTTTAATAGTTACACAAATATAAAACAAGAGAAAAATCAAAAGTATGATTGTGAGCTCATCGATGTGAAACTTTTTTGTAAATTCAGAATGAAGTTATTTAAAAGATGGATCATCCATCTAAGCAAAGGTGCAAAGGTGCGACTAAACATACTCGACTCAGCCAATGCTTTTATAAATAATGATGAATAGTGTGTCGATGTAGGTATAACGTTCTACAGTTCATCGTCAGTGCGGTGGAAAGAAAGGCCAGATTCTCTTACTATAACCAAAAATCTATCTATCAGTCACTCAATTCTTCTTCATTTGAAAATACATTTGAAATATTAGTTAATATCGCGTATTTAACGCTACTTAAATTATCTGGATTTTGGTATTATTCGTCTCAGCTATACGTATATATGAGTCAGTTGGTAAGTAATTGTATGAATGAGAATATAATACACTTATTTAATAGTTTTCACAATTACCAAAATGTCTCTTCTTATACGGCATATCTACTGCATATATGATATATCATTCCAGAAGTGTTTGAAAAACTGAAACATTTATAGATTTTCGTGTGCTGGACATTATGTACTGTATTTCTATTGTTTTATATATGTATATGTCAAATATCATTACAATAGTTGAAAAATATGTTTCTATTTTCTAACTGTCATTCAAACAAGTGCTAACACGCATCTACAGTGTTCCCATCCGCCTGGCACAGTTGTATTATTATAACCGTAACACCTAATTCAGCTTGAGTTTGCAAAGTTAAATGAATGAATGATCGAACAAACTGATCGCGTATAGAGTATATAGCTTTTGAAGCGTCCTATAATACTTCCATGAGATACCTTCAAACGAACAATTTGCTTAAATTTAATTGGGAAGTAATATTAACCGTTGATTATTGTATTTCTACCTTATTGTGAATGGATGTTGATGACGACATTAATTTGAACTTTGACAACGACATAGACTGGGACAAACTATTAAACAAAACATACCATTCACATTGGGCGCAGCACTGGGATCATCTTCGTCAAAACGCCTTGCTGCTCCATTAGATGAACGATGTTGTTCGGTTAGGGAACTGATCAATTCAAAGATTCCAAAAAATACATGCGACAAGCGAAATTGCGCCATTTTAGCATTTAAGAGTGGCAAAATAGAGAAACTAAACTGGGTTTCTTGGGACAGGGTAGCATGTGTTCCCTCCAATTGATCAAATTTACCAAATCCCAGCTTGAGTACTTACGTGTACTTAGATTTTTTAAAGTTAGAAATGAAGCTGGAAAACACTACAAAAGATGCAACTCTCAAACTTCTGATCATTATAATTAGGAATTACTACAACTTTCAGCTTTCAAAAGGCTTCTCCATCTTTGAGGATTCCGAATTTTACAGAATAAGAACAATTATATAGTTTCGTTTAAAATTGTCAAGGTTTAATTGAAAAGGACAAAGTAAAATTCATCTTCAACAAATTTAAATTTAAAACTGACCAGACATAAAATATGAATACATAAGTGGAAACACGAATAATATAGCGTCAACTAATAAAGATGTAGTTACCTCTTTATCCATTGATGCAGTCCACAAGGACTGTATAATCATGCCTGTATAAAGAGCAAATGTGTTCCGTGTTAGCAACGGAGCAGACTCTGCTAGGGCTTGCCGAAGCAATCCTTCACGTTACACAACAAGCGTATTTCCATCGGTCGAATATTTTCAAATGGTAAGCATTTTGGTGAATTCCTGCATTATCCACCTTGTAACCATGGTGAAAGCTTTGTCGTAATCATCTTTACCTTGTTCTTTATGGATCCCAAGCAATTCTCAATCAGTATGATCCTACGATTCCACCAATGTCATCAATAGCAAAAATAACATTCATATTAGCGCCTTTTGTTGCGTTCATGGGCATCATTGCAGGTGATTCAACAATAAGAGTTCAGTCACAATTCCTCGTGCAAAACATGTTGAAGTTGGTTTCATTAACAACATAAATCTTTTGGAACACTTTTCGCTGGTAATCCACTGCAAAGATTCTACGTTTCTCGATATTCTCAGATGTATTACGTGACACAGATTCACATCGAACCAATTTATATGTGATCACATAAGCATCGAGTTTATTTCAAACTGTGGCTTTACAAACAGAACTATCAACAAATGTCTTTAAGTGTTATTGTCGGATCTTATTTTGTTAGCTTGACTAAAGAGTCTCTTCCTACCTCCAGATTTGTCTTTACTCTATCTCGTCTCTTCACTGTTGCCACCGCGGTTGTTTGCTATATATGAAGATCGTCTGCCAGTCTAAAAAAATCTCCACCTGCTTCTTCCTTTTCCACTAAGGATCGACCAGCATCATCTACCGCTGGTGTCCGAAAATAACTGATGCAAACTAATCGCTTATATCTTTGCATTTCCTGAGCGGATTTTCTTTGATTCATGCATCATTCAATAACTAATGCTTGTAACTTTTCTTTGGTAAATTTACTGATTCATATTTAAAATTGAAATATTTTGAATATTAACATTCTTGTATATTTCATGATTTCAAATAGCGATGAAATTTACTGTTCATCAATGCTTCAAACGAACCGAGTTTATTTCACAAATGAAAAGATCTATTCAGTAGCTTCGAGAAAGTTCAATTCGTGGAAACATAACAGCGGAATAGAGTACAAAAATGCCACAAAAATTGTTGTTCACCGCATAGTGAATAAACTGAAACAAACAGGTTCCTTTAACAGCAACAAGAAAGGAAGATGTGGACGGTCAAAATCTGTTGTCAATGATGATAATGCTATCCTCGTGCTCGGTCATATGGTAGATAATGGACAACATCAAGTCACGTTGATTCGCAAGTGTTCGGATATATTAAATATTTCTCGTAGTTCTGATCATCGCATTTGTAAGAAGACATTGAAATTGTATCCGTACCATGTAGTTCTCGTTCAGGGTTTATCTGGTATCGACAGAGTTTTACGATGTGAAATGGCTAATGTATTGAAGACTGTCTTACCTCAAAACCTCAGTTTGTTCTTCTTCTCAGATGAGGCAACATTCAAAACGGATGGTGTAAACAGATGGCACTGCAGAATATGGAGTGACGAAAGGCCAGACCAGTTTCACAAGCTTCGGTGGCAGAATGCGTAAAAGACAAATACGAATTTGAACAATTACTATAAATTAAAAAAACTGTAGATCGAGTGTCAACATAATCGTGTCTCGAACTCTTCTACGTCGTTTTTTACGCTTGAATTAAAATTTGGCGTAATCGAAATTTACATTGTCACGTTTAAATTAAATTTTACATTTTTGAATGAAAAGGTATAGATCTTTATGAAACTGAGTAGAGAAGAAAGCTTTGAAAGAAATGCAAAACAAGCAAACGTGTTCGAAGGGGATCATGAATACTGTATATACGTTCCGTGGGAGAAAGGTGTTCTGTGTTCGTATAACACAAAGAAGTTGGCACTGGAGCAGAGATGAACACAGAATGCTATTGACACATACTAATCGTTACGACGATATTCAGAAACGATACCATGTTCAAAAGTTCACCTCACACGTAAATGAATATACAGAAGAGGACCAGGTGCAGTCTACGCGTATCTCCTGACTTGTACGACATGATTTGGGAACGAACACCAGGTAGGGTTGATCCACTCGCCACATAATATCTTGGAGATGGATCCGTAAGGCGTTGGAAATAAAGTGTAGGACCAATCTTCAAATGAGTCTTTAACTAATAAAGATTTTTATTACAGTTTTTAATATTTCTCTGTACTCTTATTGTCTGAATATGGACCCGCGATATTTAAATTGAAATGACTGAAATAAAAATTTGAAAAAGATTGGTAATCCTTTTTATTCTTAGAATTCGTTTTCCTCATGTCGATTCTTTGATTGTGTTTCAATGACTTCTTTGACTCTTTTTCATTTGTTTGTTTTTCTCTTTTTGTTCCATAACTGTATGTTTCTATAGTTTTTAGTTTTATACTTGTCATCATTTGTTTCTAATCATTTATATATCTGGTTTATTGCATATTGCTTATTTATTAAAGTATGTTTTGTAGTAAAGTTTGGCGACACCATTTGCAATGAATTTGCTAGTTCTATTATTATAGCTTTACACACGGACTTTTATTGTACGTAATTAATCGATAATACATAATTTATACTAATAAATGTAATTCAACATTAATCCTTAGCCTTTAATATAGCGTGCTATTTTGTAGAAATTTATTTGTCTTGATAATTTTAATAATTTGTTCGAGTAATTTTTGTTTAGAACTTCATATAATTAATTTTGAGCAAAAACTGTAACGAACGCCGATATTATAAGCATTTATTGCAAGTATAGTTTTGCCTATGCCAGTAGGCATTAGCAAACAAAATTCAAAAAGTGTGTACATCAAGAAAATTACCGATATAATTATGGAATTTTCTCAAAACCATGCAGATCTTCTAAGCCATTTTTATGCCGCCTGCATCAGATTTTGCGTTATTGTTCTGTACAAATTCATAAATAGAAAGAACACTTGTCAATATGGGTATGAGATAAGAGTTTTTTATGTGCTACTCCAAATAGATATTTCCGGGTGGAATAATTTCGTAGACTTTGATGAAGTTGTAAAAAGACACGGTTAAAAACTTTTTTTAAATTATAGATACAATCCTTTTATTAATAAAATTAATATATGTTCTTGTAAATACATAAAATGTTATATATTTGGTTCTGACTAAAAAGTATTAATATCATATAAAGTGTTCCTCAAACAGGTTGAGGCGCTTCACTGTAAACACTGGGATATTTCTCATAGGTTGGACAGATTGGCAGGTAACGCAAAAATCTGATGTTTCTGAAAATGCGCTGAAACAATGGAAAATCGTAGAGCTCAATCCGTTTTCTTTTGGCGTCTTCTACATCACCGTCCTCCGTTTGTACAGGCGAGGTCAACAGAAGAATTCCTCGATCTTTCAGACTGCCTAAAAGTATCAGTCAAACGGCAATAGATAAAACAGTCTTGAAAGAGATAATAGTAATCTTTGATTAACAGCACGCTAAAATATTCATTTGCTTTCCCGATTGAGGATTGAGAATAGGTGCAGGAGCGGAGTCGTGTTTGATTCGTTTTTAAGATTACATTAATTTGCAAAAAACAAACTACACGACACGAAAGCTATCTACCTTAATCAAACATATGTAAAGGCGCCCAAGAAGGGTAGTGAAGAGAGCTGTGAGAAAAGCTATGGCAGATGAGGGACAGTTTATGAAGGATAACGGGAGAACAGAGGGTTGCCTGTTTCACCTGGACTACAGATTCACCAGTTACAAGCAATAAGTAACATGTGAATCCCGGCAAAAGTTGCCTTTGTGTGAGAGACGGTCATTGCGAGACGGGTATTGACTTTTACCGACTGGGAATTCTTGAGTATTTCGGGTGAAAATTTGCCAGTGAATTATTTAGATAAACAATAAACAGTGAATATTTTTACCGATACTAAATTAAGAATGAATGGATAGTGGCGAGTTGTAGCGACAATTTGGAGATGCTTGTTGATAGTAGTCACAGTGACACGGCAGTTCCTAATTTACATAGACGTCGGAGGCGTACACACTATAAACGGATAAACTTTCAACGTTATGTTAGTGAATTATACGAACGATTTCGGATAACCGGGCAGCAATTAAGTGTTTTAGAAAGTCGCATCGGCCAACGACCTACACACGAGACAGACAACTGTTGCGCGATTCGACAACAGATTATTTTAGCTCTACGATTCTTTGCGTCTGGGGCTTTCTATAGCACCATCAAGAGGATTGTATTCTCAAAGCTCTCCGTATTCTCGGTTAACTCCGTGAAAGTTCGCTGACATTTTTCCACTGAACGTACTGACTCTTTATCAAACAAAATTATCTCGGTTAAAACCACTCGGCGACCCTATCGTGTGGGGGTGCACTACTTTTCAGCATTAAACTGAGGGGGTGAAAATGATCTTTTCAATAGCTTGTTATGTGCGCGATATGACTGTTGTATAAAAATCTTAGCTTTTCCAGCTGACGAAATGATTATAGAGAACACTGCCTGTATATGCATAACTCCAAATCAAACTAGTCTGGTCGTTGGACGAGTGCTGAGAGTTCATCTAATAACTTACTACTGTACATATTTTATCCCGAACACAACATTGAGAATTCTCAGACTGAGCCGTGATATCTATTTTTAATACTATAGCGTAGTTAACTCAATGAAAAGTTATTTTTCGCATTACAGTCACTCGCTATTGGCTGCTATAGGATCAAATATTTATTGTAGATGAACGTTTCTGGTGTGAAACTCAAATAATTCACCGGGTGAAAACTTCATCGGTGAATATTTACTTGTAAGTAATAGCAACCGGTGAATCCGTGAAACAGGATCCAGGAGACTAGGTGGTGGAACAGGCCCCAAGAGACTAGGTCGTGAAACAGGTGTTGTGGAACAGAAAGAAATAGAAACCCGCATCAGATGCCGACCGCCTCCTCGGCTTGGCCCCAGAAACCTACCAGAGAGCACGACCAGTGGCGGATCTAGGAATTTAGCACGAGGAGCGAGACCTTCCCCAGGGGCGCCGCAGCTCGTGAAAATGCTAATTTAGGGGGCGCCATCACAAGAAGGGGGCGCCATCACAACTTTTGTAGGGGGGGGGGCGCCCCCCCCCCCCCCCCCCCCCCCCCCCCCCGATCCGCTACTGAGCACGACGAAGAGTCGGCAAACAAACCCGTCAAGCGGGGAACCGCAGTAGTTGTTTCTTTTGGAGAATCAGGCGGGGTAACCAAACGTGAACGGCTTAAGGACGAGGGCAATGGACCTGCAATACCTTTTGGTGGACAGTAGTGTGCTGATAGCAGTCTTACAAGAGACGAACCTCTCAACGAGGAAGGCAGTACCCAGATCCAGGATACGTTTCCTATGGAAGAGTCGACTGGTCACAGGTTGACGGACAGGATGGGGGAGTGGAATAAAAAATCCGGAGATAAAGTTATGTACTACACCAAGAAGCACTCAGGGTGGTAATTAGTAGAAGAGACACAGGTCCACGGGAAACTGCAAAAAGCAGGTATTTAAGAGCTCAGGGATCAGTCATCGGAAGGAAGAAGGTAAGAACAAGAGAAATCGATAGAAGAAGAATGGAATTTAAAATGAACCGATTGGTTACAGATATTTGTTGTAAATCATTTTGAATGGTGTGAAATATCATTTGTGGACAGGTATCATACATTGAATGTCAAATTTATTGGATTGAATAACTCAATAATACTCTTTTGACCCCATACCCTTTGCAGTAACGAATTGAATTGCATACTTATATTTCCCATTTTACCGTATTGTGTATTAATAACCATGTTTGAGCCCCCATCTGGGTTATATCTGTACTGTTCATGTATTGGTGCACTTCAGTTGTTTACCTTGTTCTCAATTGTTTTCATTTGTTGTTCTTATCTGTTTATTTTTTTGCGTGCAATTTAACTGTTATTGTAATACCAGTATGATGACCAGAGTAGTAACAGAAGGAGCGACCCGAGCACACACCCCCCGCGGCAAGTCTTGACAAAATGTTTTCAAAAGTTGGCTAC
>JAUYWV010117394.1:0-12018 GCA_032274565.1 Nematoplana nigrocapitula
TTTAAGCCGTGGTGTGCGGCAGAAGAACTGGGTGTGACATTTTCTTACCACCCAGACATTCTGATTGGTTGATTTTAATGGAATTCCTTCATAACGCTTTCCTTACGTGCAACAGATTAGCAGGTTCTGTCTACCTACAGTATATTGAAGTCTGTGGTCCAACCCAATATTTTCGAGAAAGGTGCTTTCCTAATGGTCGCACATATACTGTACAATCTTTCCGTCTGTTACAATTAGCCTTTGATTGATATTTCTTTATTCCAACACTCTTAAGATATTCCGACAACATTCAATTCTTTCTTCACGATAATTAAATTCACAAAACCTATCAGTTCTTTGTCAACGGTTGCGTTTAAAATTGTGCTAAATTTAAATAAGAAATTTAAACTATGGCATCTATTGATCTAATCTAATTGAAATTCAACGACTGCACACAGATATTTATATAACTTACCTGGTGCGCTGTATTTTTCCAAATGTCTAAATATCTAATGTTATTTTTTTTATTTTATAAACAGGCCCGTCACCAGGTCATTTACAAGGGGGGGGAGGCACCAATTTGAACAAGGGCCCATCAACCGAACAGGCCCCTATATCAAAACACAATAAGGGCCCAAACAATTTGAGAGGGTGGGCCCCTTTTAAAGACAATTATAAAGCCTCTTTCAGTGGAGTGAGGGCCCCTCATCGTTTTTCCTGAAACACAAAAACCTGTAAAATAGGGACCCCAAACATTTAGGGAGCGGTCCATTCAAACTCAGAAGGGGGGGGGCACGGCCCCTCTGCCCCCCTGGCGACTGGATTGATTAATTATAATGTTATGTTAGGCAACGAACTTTTCAATAGATCAATCTATATAAAAAAATTAACTCTAAAAACTTTGTCAAGATATATGCAATTTACAAATATATTTATTCCCACTTTATCTTATATAGAACATTTCTGTTTTTTTGGGAAATAATGACGTTTTACTGATAACCGCGGTGAGTGTATGAAAACCACTTTAAAACAAGCGTTGCAAAACCTCGCCCAGTAATAATCCATCAAAACCATTGCTGTTGTCGGATAGCTATAATATAACTGAGTAAAGATTTACAAGTGTCACTTGTCGGTTTCTATGACAACAAAGTCGTCTGCGTCGTCGAGTCGGTTAAAAGCCACTTTCCAACGTCCGGTAGTTTCATTTGTTCTGTATGCTGCTTGGAAGGGTCTGATTTTGAACGGAACAACTCGCTTCGTTGGGATAGTCGTGTTCGTCGTTTTTGTCCGTGAGAAGAGTGGGTTCATCAACTTACTAAGAGAAAACAAACACAGACCTTCTCTCAGAAGGCGGTGTGATGCGGTGAAGATGATGTAAAAAATGATTTAGATGACAAAGTATGCATAGGAAGGGTGAGCAGTTATCGAAGTATGTCGTCCATATTACTACATTTGTATTATAGAATCCCTATTCTAGCAGTTACTTTTTGTGTATAATACTGTAAATAGTGTATATTCCTCGGCCTTTTAAAATTTATTTCTTTTTATTCAATAACCTGTCATTAGCAACCTACTGTAATTGTACAGTATTTTTGTCTGTAGACTGATAAAAGTTTCAGAAACTTTACGATTTTGAACGCGGTAGTGCGCTGTTTCAGGGTTTCGCAGTCGCGTTTTCGGGATGTTGACTCGTAGTTGCTATACCCCGTTGTTTCGTTTTTTCGTTTCGATTCACTCTCGCATTTTGCCGCGAATTGAAATAAATCACTATGTCAAATTTATGATTTCAATCTAATTAAATTGCCAAGTCTGCCTGTATATTCATTAATTAACAAACAAATAAAAAAATTAAAATGATTGATTCTCCGTTGTTAATAATGATTGAATGTTCTGTACTGTAATTCTGTGAGATTTGTTCGAGTCATTAATGTAATTTTGGAGATTTTGCTTATAATGTGTTACAACAAAATCGATCAATAAATCAATAATGGGAAATGCAATATGACTGTGGTCAGTGGTGATTTCACTGTGACGTAAAGTGTACTTTGTCTCCACGACATTTCATTAAGATCGCATAACAAGAGTATGAAAGAAAGTGACGTATAGTTTTGATAGTCTCAAAAGGGCCGAAAACGGACCCTTAAAACGGAACCTATGGCAATCATACGAATGAAAATAAAAATCATAAAATGTATAAACTACCCCGCCATTTCAAGTAGGGGTACCAAAATTTCAATTCTCTTCGATTGATGGTTTAGGAGGAGATAGCTAACACACACACACACACACACACACACACACACACACACACACACACAGACAGACAAATAATTTAGGGAAGCTCTCCATGTTATCAGATTATTTTATATTTCGCTTACTAGGTTATGTAATCCGAACATTATTAGTTGAAATATCAGATAGAAACTGGCATATTAATAAATTATGATATTTATGAGATATTCGAAAACTACTCTGATATATACATTGTTTGTTCCATTTAAAGGACATTTTAATGTGTACAAATAATTCAGGATTATGCCTGTTAGCGGAAATTTATGTATTGAAAGAAAGAAGACGCTAATTAGTTTGAGATCGCATAAAATCTTCAATGTACCTATTCCTGCTTTTCAACTCTATCACGTCAGCCATTTTATTAACGCTGTCTTTCGAGGTGGCATTAAATAAAGATGATTTTATAGTCAATCACGACAGATTAATGCCCACAAACTCGATAAAAGGTAGCGATAAAAATTTGGACGAAACATTTATTGAAAATTTAGTTAAAATTTGAGTATTTGAAACATAACCGCAGTCTTTTGAGCAGACTGTTTCAATGTTTAAAATAGAAAAGTATTGACGTAAAAACACGAATATATGCTTGTAGCAAATAACAATTTTGTAGAAAAAGTTAAATAGTACGGCCAAAATAATACTAGCACTCATTTGACAAAAGCGTGGACAAAAATGTCCATTGTTACGGCACAGCTGTCAATTGTGAACTCAAATAATTTACAGTAAAGATAAATTTAAACAACTCAACAAAACTACGGGAGAATCTTCACGGGAAACTATTTAAAAAACGTAATACACCACACTCTGATAGAGTTTTATTTAATGACTGTCTGAAATTCCTTATGACAATGGTGGCCTCCTTAACAGCTAGCTTAAGGTCAGAACTGAAACACTCCACACTGGTGAAATAAAAGTTAAATTTGACGCGACATGCGGCAGAATCCACGCGGTGAGTCTGAATTTCACTTGGCTCACAGTCCAGTTCAATCATTCTTTGGCCCAGGTGACTAATACAGGTCGTGTCAGAATCTTCCTGACAGGTACGGTATGTACACCACGTTGACTTTGACCATCTTTGGGATTGCCTTGCCTCTTCGTTGTTGAAATAAGACTCCACCTTCATGGCTGTAAAAGAAATTCGAATTGTATTGAAGAAGCGGCGGGATAGTAAAGTAAGAAAAACTAAATTTAATAAAATTAGAGGGATAATAGAGGCAATTAATAGGATATTGATTTAAAACTACATTTAAAAGGATTGGGGAAATAAGCTCTTTTTATGGAGAAAATAAATAAGACCTCTTTACCAAGTATCCTTTTTAAAAGCAGACGAATTGAAACCGGAATCAGAAAGTAAAGGTAAATTGTATGCTAGGATGTTGTTGATTTTTATTCATATGGGAAATAAATCTTTGAATATTAAAATGTTTACCTAGGAAAAATTAAAAAAAGTATCCTCTACAAATCTTCTATAGGAGAGATGTTTATCTACACCGAAAGGCTTGATTAGTGAAGGTTGGGTTCTATAATGGAGGGTACATAGACAGTATAATTGGGAGGGGACTACTGAACCGAAAGGCTTGGGAGACTCTAGAAATATTCAATCACTGACTGTAACTAAACAGAATTACATACAATAAAATACTTTTTGAAGTGTCCTTCAAAGCAACAATTATAATTATGTTTTATAAAGTTAATTTATTGTCCTTTAATACATGTCATTGAAAATTAGTATAATTTTAGTTTTATATTCATCATCATTTAATTAGGTACCGTCTTCTATGAGAGCGTTTGCAACCATAACACGCCAATTGTTCCTGTTCTCAGTTTTTATTTTTACAATCCCGATGCTTTTACTTCCGGTGTATTTTTTAATATCATCTCACAAAGTGTTTCTTTGCCGACTTGTAACCTGTTTCTTTTCTACCATGCTTTTACAACCAAAGCAGGTACAGTACATGAGGATCCTCTCATACAACGTGTCCTGCAAACTTCATGTTTACTTTGATCAGTCTTCTGCAACACCACATTTCAAATGCGTGTAGTTTTTCTATGATCCGTTTGCTAAATGTCCAAGTTTCATTAGCATACCCTACTACTGAAAATATGGAAATCTTCAGTAATCTTTTCTTGAAGTTAAGGTGGATGTTAATTCTCAAGAATTCTTTACATTTCCAAAAGTCACTTTTCGCCTTTCCAATTTTTCTTCTTACTTCTTCTTCGCATTTACCATCCTCTATAATTAATCCAGCTTCCAAGGTATTTATATTCAGCCACTTGTTCATGTTCTTTGCCATCAACTTTGATTTCACGTGTTATCTTTTTTCTATTACCATTATTTTTGTCTTTTTAGCGTTCAGTCTCATTCCAAAATACATACATTTTTCATTAAGTGTATTAACCATTTGGTGTAATCCTTCCATACTATCTGCTATTAATACCGTATCGTCTGCCAGTCTGATATTGTCAATATTGTGTTACTCAGAGCTTCCTCGATTAAATATTCTCTATAGAGATTAAAGAAAACTGGTGATAAATGCAGCCTTGTCTTATACCTCGTTTTATTTTAATATCTTCTGTTTCTTTTTTAATTGTTCTTATTTTAGCCGTCTGATTCCAATACAAATTTGCTATTAATCTGAATTCATGTTTTGGTATACCAGACCTTTTCATGATTTCTATTAATTTGTCATGTCTCACTCTGTCAAAAGCCTTCGTATAATCAATAAAGCATAAATAGATGGATTTTCTTCTTTTCAATTGCTCTTTTGATTAGTACTCTTGTAATAAAGATCGCGTTATGCGTGCCTTTTTATATTACCATTTTTAATATCCTGCTTTCAAGATGAAACGCCATTAATTCTTATTAATTAGTTTGGTTTAGTTAAATACTGTGCACGCGTTTCTACGTTTAGTGTACTGAGGTAGCAGATATGTGCTTATAATTAGACACACTTGAAACCAAAGGATTTAAAGTAGTTTTAGAAAGAGGAATTTTCCTGTGCGAGTTTGTTGTATAGAGAGAGTTTAAGTAATGCAGTTGTCTAAAGTTGAGCAAGATGTAGGTAGACATTTAAAAGGCTTTACCAGCACAGCTGAAATAGTGGAAATCCTTGTTCCGTTCAGCGATACTCTCCACAAAAAAGTGGTGCCTGGTTTCTGTAGTGTTTTGGTACGGATCACAGTTTTACACTATTTCCGACATGAAATTCGTTACAAAAAATAAAAAAACAGGTTGTTTGTCAGATCATGCGTCTCGATACAAGATCACAAATATGCCGCACTCCGGACAGAGAATCGGGAATCTGACATGCAATCAAAGCTCACCGACAGTTGGGAGCTGTGTGTCTGATAGCTGGGCACACCGGCCTCCTTCCGGAGGGTCTCTAAAGGGGTCGACTTTGCTTACGTTTCAGCCACCAACAACCTCGTTGACGCTTGGTCTCTTCGCAATAGCTCTGCCCATGACATTTTCCTCTGATAAACTCCTTCTCATAGTGATTCAAGCTCCCTGAACCGGTTGCTGGATCGCCTGCGCTAACCTAGCTTCCTCCTGACGCTTCTTGACTTCATCACAAACCATGCGATTTAAGGCGTAATACGGTAGAATGATGTACTCTCGCGTCATATACACACTTATGTTTAACATACTTTGGTGGAGACATCTTGCTAAAAGCGCTTAAAGATACTGATAATGAGATAATTGATGCATATCATCTCTGAAAGACTAATGCGATGCTGACCACACCACACGATTAGAGGACTAATAATGAATGTTGGTTGATTAAAAACAAAGTTTCAAGACAGGGCAACAACTGTTGACAATCTGTTGACGTTGGAAAGGGCAATGAAATCTCACGGGACATGGAAAAAAATGTGGACAATATACGGAAGGTATACAAAAATCTCAAACGCTTTGAACTCTGGGTATGTACCATGGCAGAATTGCACAGACAACCAATGGCATGACTAAGCACAGTTCGATACTGTGTTGTAATAGAATAGAATTTCAATAAGATCAAAATGATGAGAGCTGTGCTCTTGATTACATTATTGTACGACGGCGAGAGTTGAACTTTCACTAATACTACTGAAAAGAGAATTAAACTTTTGAAATGAAATGACATATCTTTGTTATATTTTATCATGGATTTATATATTATTATAGTAATTTTATTTTGGACAGGTACAGTACAGGTTGGAATATGTTTGTTGAGCTTTCTTATAATATTATTTATGTGGCTTTCCCATTTTGGATCATTAGTTATGATTCGCCCTAGGGATTTAGTTTATCTTGTTTTTTTGACTACTAAAGTCTAGAAATGTGTTTTTAATATAGGCTGTATCGATGAAATTGAGCGCCTGTGAAAAAAATCTATTGACGAAAACATCGATTTAATTCAAAATGAAATAGATACATATATAGACATATGTAAATATTTTAACTAGAACTATATACAATTAAAGTCTTTGTATCTGTGTTAATTATCATTGCATATACTTTGGTATAATAAAACATTTTATGGAAAATTATTTTTTTACAGGCGCTCAAATTCATCGATACAGCCTATAATTATACATAATCTGTTACATATTAGTTATTTAGATCACACACTAAATAGATTGGTGTCAGCTGCAAATAGATTAATAATGCTGTTCTGATTTTTTTAATATAATTTACATGCACTGTATACTGTACACAGACAGAACAGTGAAGGCGACAGGCCACCGCTTGAAGTTTAGTTATCGTTTAGAGTAAAACGAATAAGGACATAATCGCTGTATAGTACAGTATATGGGAAATGTATGCATTATTTTACTACTGTAGAATGATTTTGTCACTTTACATCAGATAGTGTGTGTGAAACTTGTCAAATAATAATTAACAACAAACTATATTTTCATATTTTGGCTCACTGAATGCGAATATAATAATAGAGAAGATGCGACAGTCCTTAAGCATCACAAGATGAGTACAGCGCTTTAAATCAAATTATATGAAACAATTTTAGCGGATAACCCGCTTACTACTCGTATAAACTATACGCAGTTCATCCGGGACTGGTCACTGTCCTCCATCACTAAACCCCCTGAAGCGATGTAACGGCTCTACCCTGGGAATTTCCGCATATCAGATTGAAGAATGGTGCGTGGGAAGATGTGTAAACTCGTTTCAGTATGGGAGTAGAGAGTTATCCAAAGACTGGAGCATTTGAAAGTCAAATTTGGATACCCCTCGGACATTCTGTGTACGAACTGGAGTTGGCTCTCGGTGAATTTTCACTTTATTGTTCACACCCTTCTCTTACATTCGGTGTACAGAGTGGAGTTGGTTATATGCAATTTTCATTTACTGGTTTAATGTTTTGAACTGATGATAATCCAAAACTTTCCTTATTTCTGAGTCCTCTGCTTCTTTTTCGTCTATCTTATCCGTCTCAATCAGATTTTCTAAGCCTTCGTTTTTCATTACATGTCCAATATATTTTAGCTGTCTTTTACGAATTGTTTTCTGGCTGTTTCGTTTCTGCTCTGCTCAATACTTCCTCGTTCGCCACCCACTCTGCCCAAGATATTCTCCTCCTCCTCCTCCTAAGAAACCACATCACTACTACTTCAATTCGTTTCTCCATTTCTTGTGAGATGTTCCAGCACTCGCTACCATAGTGAGGATCAATATTACGTAACATTTCAATATTCTGATTTTACTATCCATTTAATAGACGATAACATATACGTTGCTGAGCATCGCAGTGGCAGAAGTGCAATCCAGACTTATTTCGTGGCTTCGGTGGAGTGCCGTGTAAAAAAACTTTATCAAATTGTGGTGCTTCCAATTTTTTTAATTTTTTTTTACCGTGAACATTTCTTCCCTGTAGTTTTTCAGTTGAAATTTAGTTTAACAGTAAATTAACTCAAGTTTTAAATTATCAGCTGTGTTTTAACATTGGACTTCTTCTCCCCCCTTTGGATCTAAGTAAAGGTACTTTCTTTTGGTAGTGTTTCGTTAATTTGCAACTTGTTTTTAGTATTAGCTGTTTACTTTTCAACCTGACGATGTTGATTGTATCAACGGAACATGTTGCTTAAAAATAAATAATTGAATGATTACCAGTTTTCGTTTGTTTTTCCACTCACGAAAACTTTCATTACCATCCTTATTTATCTTACACGTTGTCAGGAAATGCAGCCAACATATATACATTGTATATGCCTGCTAGGATTGTAAGGCCTTTCTACATATTTAAAAGAACAACTGTTATCTATCTAATCTGGCCACATATCAGACCGATAATGAAGTATGTCTGTTCCATATGGGTCATGCTGCCTGCAAATATACTTAGGGAGTTGTCCGCGCTTCTGCAAGCGCTTCAATTACGACTGTGATTGCAATATCTTTCCAGTAATGAAAGACCGATTGGAAACCTTGGCAAAAACGGCCATCCCACTCTTCCTTCTAATGTACAGTAATTCCCAAACGTTACCGTTATAGTGCAACATTACATTGTTGCGTTTTGCTCCACTAAAAGAAGGCAATCAACTACTCACATTCTCACCAGAATTTTGTTAAATGACACTTCATTCATATTTGTGTTTTTACCTGCATCTGTAACGCCGTAATGCACCTTTTTATCGTTTTCTATTTATTTTCAAGATTGAACGGTTTTTCTTCTTCTAATTATTATTAACTTCCTATATCTTTTATCCTTTATCCTTGTTACTTTATCTTCTTATATTTCTCACAAAGTTTTGAGTCCGTACACGTACAAGGTCCTAAATTTGGGATATTTTTAGTTGAAAGAGAGTTGAACAAATCAGGATACCGGTCAGTAAGTAGTTCTGTAAAGTAGAGAATAGCACGTATTATTCAGCACAGTTTTAGTGCGGAAATTGTTCTCAAAATGGCAAGGGAGGATTTATGATTCTGTCGCAGACTTTCAAGTATTCTTACTGTTCATATAAGACAGTCTATACTATCGTTCGTTTAATCCGCAGTTTGATTGCTTTTTATTTGACCTGATCTGGACGGCTGACCTTTGTAGTTCTGCCGACTTTTGATATCATCCTCGTAATAGGTCGTTGATTGGCTTTCAAAGTGGGATTTAATTACCGTAATTTCATTTTTAAAATATGTCTATTCACAATGAAAGAAAAACAAGCTATATTTTTAAACCTCATATATACCATTATAGAGATGCATTTACGAATATTGAATTACTACAATTATGTACTTATAATTACGACGGTTTTATTGCCATTTAATAGATAGACAGATATTAGGCAGTATCTACTGGGGAAGTTGTCCAATACTATGGTGTTGGTGTATCATACACTGTAATAAATGTAGAATTGATGTTTACTTGCATAATTATTGATATCTAAATATTGATGCAACGCAGATGGTTTCGTATACGGGAATTTTCCTCTCCGCTGCCATTATGTTCCTGTTTAATTACTGGTGGCGTAAAACAGCAATGGCGTCGTACTTCAACAGAAACAGAGAGAGAGAGCACTCGAGAGGAACGTATGTATATACTGTATATTGGTTAAAGAAACATGATTGTAACATCGCATATCATTACTTGGGACGAAATCATACAATTCATAAATACATAAGAGTTCACCCTTAGATCAATTTTTTAACTAAACAAATTTAACAGTTAAAAAAGTGGTAACTGGTAAAGCACAAATTCAACGCAAAATACGGGGTGTATCAGAAATAAGATATTTATGCACTAAAATCTATTGATAATCTATATAAATGAGCGACATGTAAGTGTGTGAGTGTGTGTGTGTATGTATCTGTGAGAACGCTTTCACGCAAAGACCGCTTGACCAAATTGTTTGAAATTTCGTGTGTAATTTGCGCATTTACAGGGCCGAGGACATAGGCCTGGTTTTGTTTTGATTGCTGGCCTTTGAGAGGTAGGGGTCGAGGTCAAGGGGTCGGGGTCGAGGTCAAAACGGTGCCAGCAACCCGAAACTTTGCATGGGTGACCCCCTCAACCCTGCGGGTAACATAGGGGTGGGGCTTGGTCGACCTACGAGGTTGGGGTCGGGGTCGAGGTCAAAGAGGCTAAAAACGGTGTGAAATAGTCGTTTCGGGCAGAAGGAAGCCTCCCACATAACATTTCATGAAACAAAAGTTGCAGGGCACCCCCGAAAATGGGGGACCGGACTATTCTATTGCCCAGCAACGCGGGTACCCTCTGCTAATACCTCATACTATATACTCTGTATACTACTCACAAGAAGTATGTTGATTTTGCTGATATAATTATAAACTAGTGCTAATTGCAAAAATTAGTGAGACTAATGGTGACGTCATGTAGCATCGATCCGCGTGCGTGCCAGACAGTCTGCTGCATCGAAAACTACGTGGCGCGTGGGTAAGGGGAGGGGAGGGCAGGGGCGTAGGTAAATTTCACAATCTGGGGTACTGACTTTAAAAAGGCGCCATTACGAATAGTTACAATCTCATATTATGAAACAATATAGATACCATTTTTTAAGAGTTCTCCTAACATGACTTATAACATTTTGTTTATTTCTTTTGGTAATAGGTATCATTTTTTATTTTTCTGTAATATCTTCTCGTCTACATATATATTATTAATCGAATGTTCGCTACATAATATGTAAAATAACGGCAAGTACCTACTGATAATATATCGAGTATAGCTATTAAAATAACTACATGATATATAGTATATAAGATTGCTAATTAAGATCATTAATTTCACAAAATTCCCCCAAAATTACGTATTTTTATTACATTTTATTGATTCTGACACCAGTTTAAATTAAAAGTTTTACATTTTCAGCAAAACTCTCTGGGCATTTAGGGGCATTTTAGGGGTTAATGGAAAATGTCTAAGTTAGAATCTATCGAAAATCTTAAAGCTACTTGAATTCCGACCAACAAATTCATTTGCGATTTCTGTCATGTCAATTAAATCAGTTAAATCGTTATGAATGACAATTCAGTCTCTTTTGGGTCATGGATTTGCGAAGGTATGACTTGACAATTTCAATTTGCTGAAACACCTTTCACTTTCAGCATTTGTCGCTGGCATAACCATAATTAGTTTTACGACGTTGACAATTTCGCTGTATGAACGACGTTCCGCTTCCTGCATTTTACTTAGATAACTGATGGTGGCTTTCAATTTTGCACCTCTTATTACAGCAATAATTTCCTTCTAAAAGAAGATTGGCATGAAGCAACCGTAGCTGGATTTCCAACAGAATTTTGTCAATATCATCTTTATAGAGTTACAGGGTTTCATGATAATGAGGGACGAAGTCAACCTCTGAATCACAGATCATTGTTTCCAACTCACACATGAAAGCTTTTATGTTTAAACCGTGACTGAATAGAGATGATTGCGTAATCAATCACTTCAAAATATATTTGGCTGTAGTAATAATCTTCGACAGTCTGCTCTCGCTGTGCTGGCACCAATATAATTCAACTTGGTATTTTTGTGGTACTCTGCGATATCTGGGGAGGCCAGGGTCGCTAACTCCACATGTAATTTTTTGTTGTTGGGTGGACTCCAAAAGCAGAGTGAAACATTCATCCGTTCTCATTCTCTGCAATGTTGATACAGTGAGAGTAGTATACTATAGCTTCTCTCTGGATCACCAGCTATGCGTGACGAAGCCACCCCCACCCCCCTAACGCGCTGGAACACGTTTCGTGATGACTTACCCTTCGCTCTACCCCAGAGAAGACGGACCTCCTTG
>JAUYWV010117405.1:0-12018 GCA_032274565.1 Nematoplana nigrocapitula
GGCCCTTGCGCAGCTCCGCACGGGCCACTCACCCTTACTCGCCGCATACCTCCACCGTATTGGGAGATCAGACTCCCGCTCCTGCCCCTTCTGCAGGGAGGCCCCCCAAGATCTCACCCATCTTCTTCTTCTTTGCCCTGCTCACATCCAAGCCCGCCACCTCTTCCTCGGAGACACTCCTACCCTCGAGGTCCTCTCGGACGGACCACGCATGCTTCCCTACTTGAGGGAGATCGGGGTGCTGACGCGCCCCCCCGACCGGGAAGAAGAAGAAGAAGAAGAAGGTCAAGGGGTCGGGGTCAAAACGGTGCCGGCGACCCGAAACTTTTCATGGGTGACCACCTCAACCCTGCGGGCAACATAGGGGGGGTCGACCTCCGAGCTCATGGTCGGGGTCAAGGTCAAGGGGTCGGGGTTGAGGTCAGGGTCGAGGTTGAGGTCAAGGAGGCTAAAAAACGGAGTGAAATGGCCGTTTCGGGCAGAAGGAAGTCTCCCACAGAAAATTTCATAAAACAAAAGTTGCAGAGCACCCCCGAAACTGGGGGACCGGACTATTCTATTGCTCAGCAACGCGGGTATCCTCTGCTAGTTAATGATAAAATAGATTGTTCTGGATGCTGCAGTATGTTTTATGATTCATTTATGTAGAAACGTTGAACATTTTGTTACAGATCGAAACAGTAATTAAATCGGTCAATATCAGCTCTCTCCGATGGATGGTCTAGGAGAAGATAGGTATCACACAAACAGACAGACAGACAATTAATTTTGGAAAGTTCTCCATATTATCACATTCCGATTTTCTTTCTTCTTCTGCTGCTGTTCTTACCTCCACCGCACGCATTGGCCGTACTCCTGATGACAATCCACTTACCGGAAACCCACTTAGCGGAAATGCTGTAATCACACAGTAGTACATACAGTAGATATAAATAGATTTCTCTCTCACTAGAAACAACAAAATTATTCTGTTCACATTTTATGAAAATACACTAAACCAGAATTTTTGTATAAACATTTCTTTACTATACTTCAGAAATTTCAAGAAGGAATTAGTAGATATTGTTTGTAGAGATATCACCATTCTTTTCGAATAAATGGTTTCCGGTAAGTGGGTTCACCGCTATAAGGGGGTTTCCGGTAAGTGGGGTATAATCGTGCTCCCTCCCCCCAATTGAGGACGACTCAAACTAGAACGCCATGAGCCGGTCTCTTTTGGATTTCTTCTCATCCCAAACCTCACCATGACACAGCCGCCGCTGCGCTGCCCACCTAAGTTTGGATGAGCTCTCTCAAATGTATTTAGTTCAAAAATGGAATGCAATCAAGTGTCATTAAATTCGCTGGAAGGTAACCCTCCATTAATCAGTTAGGTAATCGGAGATACCTTTCACTCATATCACTACCCAACCCTCTCTACTCTCGACCCTCTCCCCATATTGTTGACAGTGATCCCATGGCAACATACCGAGCCCTCCACCAGAGCATTGATGACATTTCCCAAAGCCGAGAGGGACTTGTTGATGTTCTTAGCTTCCTCCAAGGTGAGGCCCTCTGCCCCAGTTTTTCCCACTTTCTCGCTACCGGCCAGATCCACCAAGTAGAGCTTCCCGTTGAGCTGTTGGCCGCTCTCCTCATTGTCCTGCTTGATCTGGATCATGAATACTGAGTGACTTCGGGAGCTGTGCTCGTTCATATCTGCGGGCGGTAGAGGAAGAGAATATTATCCTATACACATATGAACAATAAAATCTCCTTTTTGTTTTGTTCTACATCATATTGTCTGAATTCAACATCCATAAAATTATGCACGAATATATATATCTGTAAGTATTGAGTTAGTTAAGCACTTCATAATAGCAAATCATGATAGAAGAAAAGGAGACAGAAACATAGAAGAGACAATAGAGAGACAAATAAAAAGGAGGTAACAAATAGAAAAGGACAAACGAGAGAAAGAGGGGAGAAAGCACAGAGAAAAAATGAGGGAGTAGAAGTAAGGGGGGAAAATCATTTAGAAAAAAGGAGAGAAGACAGTAGAGGGTAAGGAAAAAGGGGAGATATAACAAGATAGTGGAAATTAAATGATCAGAGAGTGAGAGGTAACACACAGAGACATACTTAGTTTAGACAGAAAGAAAATGAACAGAAAAAGAGAGCGTGTGGTGAGAAACAAAGTATGTGTAAAAATGCAAACACAAACATACTCTTTTTAATTTATTATACTACTGATAAAGGGTTATAATAATTTCTAATTGAGAGAGAGGGAGATAGGGGAGATATAAACAAGGAAAAGAGAAAGGAGTGAGTGGAAGAGAGAGAGAGAGAGAGCGTATAGAAAAAATAAGAGAGAGATTAGTTAACTCTTTCATATTTATGGTTCATGTTAGCTTCATGTGACGCCGGTCGAGAGGAGAGAGAGAGGGAAAAGAGAGATAAACAAAACAAAAAGAGAGAAAATGAAAGGGGAAAGCGAGACAGGGGAAAATGAGATAGGAGTGTGAGAGAGAGAGAAACCATAGGTACCAGAGGATGCAGTACTTTTTCTGCCAGATCCGGTAACCCTGCCACGAGAATGCGACTGCATTTGGGGCAAAAATTCATTGGTCAAACATCTGATCATCTACAGTGCACTCAACTGGTAGGTATGAATAAGCCACAGATAAAGCTATTTGGACGCCTAACAAAGCAATGGACTCACTAGTCACGCCAATATGGCGGCTGGATTTGCCCTCGTCCAAAGCGTCGATAATCTCCTCTGCCGAGCTTACAAATCGCTCCGTGGCGCCTTTCACATAGGGCACTCGATTGGTATCTTCGTGGATTGGAAGATTTTCTTTCTGACCTGAAGTTGTCCAAGCACTGTCATCTATTATCACACTGCGAGCAACATACATAGAACATAATAATTTTCACTAACATCATACTATACAATTAGATTAATAATACTACCCATAGTAGTATACCTCGTTAATATGTGAAACTTCAATAGAAATTGACTATTCAGGTAAGCAAAACAATTACCTCAAGGTTTTCTACTTACGGTCAAATAAATCACTTATCCTCTCCATATAAATTTCAAAATATGATATCTACAATTCAGACAAAAATAAAAGGCGTAATTGATAACAATTTAATGATGTCCGTATTTGTAAACATAGACCAAGGAGAATTAGGAGTAAAGTTAACGCGAAGGGTCCATAAACCTCAACAGGAACACCTCTGCATAGATATGCTATCATTGGGCAAAGAAAGATCAACGTTTAGAAACATGACCGCAGAAAAGATCTGTGCCTTTCAGCACTGCAACTTCGATGCGGACAATCGAGATGGCTAAGTAAATTCAGTGTCCGAGTGGGCAGATACGAATGAAACCAACTGCAGACGGTTCTACAGAAAGATAGAAACAAATTATCCGACTCTGGCAGGCAATGTGATACGTTCTCTGGAACTTTCTATGGTTCCCCCCTCTCTCTCTCTCTCTCTCACTCTCACTCTCTCTCTCTCTCTCTCACTCTGACTCTCACTCTCACTCTCACTCTCACTCTCACTCTCTCTCTCTCATCTTTCGATGTACCTCTTTCCACACTCTCTTCTCTCTTTAGTCATCACTTTTTTTTCTCTATCTCTCTTTACTTTACTTTCTCTCTCCTATATTACATTTTCCCTCTGTTCAACTCTCTCATCTCTCGTTTTCTCTCCCTCTATCGTTTTACTCACTCTCTTTACTGTCTTTTCTCAACTCTATTATGTGCTCTACGGTTATCAGCTACTTGAATAGAAAAATATCCACAATCAGGTCAGAAGCCATACTGTATATAGAAATGGATCAATAAATAGGATAAAGGACACCCAACTGACCTTGATGAAGAATTGAAGATTCTCCTCCATGCGATCGATATGATCGAAAATGTCGTCGACAATTCGCGGTATCACGCCTTTCAGTAGCTCGTCGTTTGCTACTCCCTAAAAAAATCAATAGCAGTAGTATAATAATTATGACTTGTTACAGGTCGCCTTCCCTCGTGAATTGTTATATAAGACCCTATCAGTATTTAAAACAAATACTAGTAAATGCATCAAAAGAAAAGAAGGCGCCTATAAGGCATTCTAAAAGGTGATGCATGAGAACTAGTCAAAAGAATGATTGAAATAGACATCGACGGGAAAGCTAGTCGTATCATACAGAATTTTTATTTGAAATAAGAACAGGTCTGATATGACAATAGTATTACGATCATGGGAAAGTTAAGGCAATGGTGTGTATTGCCGCATTCCCTTTTATTAACCTGTACGCTGAAAAGTCCATGAATGGACTGAAGGATCTGGAATACGGTGTAGAAGTAGGAGAAGTAAAGACAGATGAGATCAAGTATTCAGATGATACAACGAATAAGAACTACAACAGTTGTTTGACCAAGAACATGGAGAAATGATGAACATCAGTAATGAGGAACAAAGTCTTTTGAAGCTGCTGAAGACATGTATATGTTCAGTGTTTACCTGCGGATGCAAAGCTTGGACGCTAACAAAAGAAATGGAGAAGAGAATTGAAGCAACAGCAATGTGGACGTTGAGGAGAATGATGAAAGTAAAATGGTTTGAGAAATTTGAAAGCCATAAAGTATTGCAGAGGACTGTTAAGTATAGTATCAATGAAAGAAAGCTTCACCAGGCATCACGTGAGACCAGTCATTTGCAAGAAATGCCCAGACTTGTCTCAGGCGTGTCTCAGTGACCTGTCGCAGAGTGGTTTACAAGGTGGAAACCATGGACTTATTTTACCCTTGCTGAAAATGTTTAGCGTGATTATGTTGTTAAACGACTGATGATATTTTTCTTGTTCTTTTAACATTTGTCGTGTCGATCAAGGCTTAATGGAACTTCTTTTTTTTGGGGGGGGAAGGTAATTCTTTTGAATTTCTTCTCCCTTCAATATCTTTGTTCCATACCTTTTTGGTTGTACATTCCTCATTCATCATCATTACAGTGTCATATCATCTCAGTCTTGTTTCTCTGAGCTTCTCAGTGATGCTACATACTCTGAGCTCCCTCCTGATGTCCTCGCTTCACACTCTGAATCTCAATAAAATTCAATTCCCTTGATTCTTCTTGACGACTGCATCAACATTTTCTTATCATATTTCAGCATTGACTACTCTAACATGACGGAGCAAACAGAGGGCCAACCTGAACACGGAATAATGTGCTGCCACAGTTACCTCCATGGTAAAAGTTTTACCACTCGATGTCTGTCCATAGGCAAATATTGTCCCATTGTAGCCACTCAGAACGTCGGCGACAATCGGCTTTGCTACCTTTTCGTAGACATCCTGCTGCGAGGCTTTGGGTTGAAGAACAGCGTCAAAAACAAACGGCTTTCCCTAGACAGGAGAATGCAAAACATGAAAAACCTTTTGCGGTATGTATTTTCACTACGTAAATTAAAGCGAAACTTAGAAATTAAAAAATACAAGCAATTTTACTGATTGTACGAACAAACCTATTTGTGCTATTGTTTCTCCTTAAACTTCGTAAATCTTTTGGTGACATTGAGACTTATCAAAGGAAAATAAAAACATTCGTTTAAATGTGAGGAGATCTTGACAATATGTTTTCACTTTATTGAATCAGTTACATAAAAAGCAAAAAATAGTAATACAAATTAAGCAAATGTACTGTAACTCTATTTGTGAATAATTCGTTAATAAAGTACGTAAAGCTCGCACCCCAACTTCCATGTTTTTCCTGTTTTAAAGCATCTGCAAAAATGATGTGCTGTGCTGGATAGCAACTGCTGTAAAAATACTCAACAATAAATTTTAGAAAAAGACAAAGCATAAATTTTAAAATTTAAATGCATTATTGTATGTATTTCAATCTTTTTATAAAATGAATGTTTTGAAATTAAACTATTGAATTTCTTTCAAAGAATAGTGAAACTATTTCTAAGATGATAGAAGGATGACAGAGTAAGTATATATTTACGAAGACGAACGATATAAAAGGAAGAACGAAGGGAGAAAATAAAATAAAAATTTGTTATGAAAGCAATTTTTTTATATTATTTTATTTCTCGTCTTCGTAAATATTGCTAAGATATTGTATATAGGCAGCGTAATAGTTATATTTTCTAAAACGTTTCTACGACTCATTGTGTGGTTTTCTCTTTTATGAATCTGTATAAAGTGTAATTGCTGTTCCATTTTTATTTGTTCTACATATATTAATTATATAATTTGATTATAATGACTGGTTTGAAGTTTTATATAATGGTTTGCGGTTAGATTTCCCAATCTAATCAATACTAAAAACGGTGAGGGTGTACTAGATGCGAATTATATCATTGTCAATTCCAAGAATATACGTAGCTTTGATACGGATTGGTGATTTTCTGCAGATTCTTGCTTAATAAAAATATGTTATATTTTAAAATTAGATATTGTCCCACTCCTTCTTGTCCTTCCTTCGACGCGTCTCACCAAGATCTTCTCCACCTCCACTTTCACTGTTCAGATTTTTCCTCCTTGTATCCTACCTCCATCGCATCGACCGTACTCCCTTTCCCTTCTTGTCCTTTCTGCGACGAGTATCCCCAAGATCTCCACCTCCTTCTCCCCTGTCCAGATCTCTCCTATACTTGCCTCCTGTCTCCATCGCATCGACTGTTCTCCCTCACCTTCGTGTCCCTTCCGCGACGACTTCCTAAGATCTCATCCATCTTCTCCATCCTCCATCGCAGCGACCGTGCTCTCTCGCCTTCTTGTCCATTCTGCAACGAGTCTCCTCAAGATCTCCTCCATCTTCTCCTTCAATGTTCAGCTCTTTCAACTCGTTGCTCTCTCAACCCTTGCACTATATTTTGTCACCCTCCTATAGAATGATCTTGTTTACACCTGTCACCAAAGAAATATTCATTACAAAATAAAATTCTCCTAGTAAAAATAGCTAAAAGACGTGATGCGTTTATTTCACGCAAACAACTCACCCCAATCGATATTGACTTGTCCGAAGGAAAGGACACGCATACGTTGCTAGCCTTTGCTATCTCAGTCGAATTGAGAGGTCTTACTCGACAAATCACTCGAACACTTTCGGACATTTCGCTATACGTCACGTCCTAGCAATTTTGTCTTGCTATGTAATAGTATTTCGTTTGTATGCAGCAGTTTCACTTCCTTTCATTTAAATCAGGTAATCAGTCAATCAATTATTGGTAGACAATCTTGAAAGATTTTAAATGAAGCGATATATTGATTGATCATTTTTCATCTCTGCATAAGTATTGGGATTTATATCTAGTCAATTTTATTCATTCAATTTGATTAAAACTTTCTACAATAAAAATTGTCCCTTTTTGCGCCTCCTTCGTTTTTTTTCCTGTTCATGCACCAATTCCTTCTTCTTCTCCCACACCGACTTTTAGAGCTTGCATGTTACATGTCGTCGGACACGACAAACAAGCGTAGGAACCTCAGCCGGCCGTTCTTCTTCGTTGACCCCTTCACTTACACATTTCGGCCAAATACTCTCAGACGGGCAGATGTCAAATTTGGAAAACACTTCATCAGGTAAATTTTCTTCATGGCAATCTTCGAGAAAGGTCATCTTGCGCTTTTCCCATTTTCTTTATGTACGTGTCCAGTGGGTGCCAGTGGTCGGTCCTTGATTTGAGGCAACATTACCTCTTCTATACTTGTCTTGCTCACATTTGAACTTTTTCACCATAACATTTTCTTCCTTCTTCCGTATACCTTCTTGAAACCTCTGCTTGATAGGTTCTTCTTCTTCTCCGGGTCGCACCGTTCCAGCTCCAAACCGGTTCGGATATGGCGGATGCCACGTTTCCATCCAACCAAATGGAAGGTGGAGTGAACAAATAAAAGTCACATCTGTCGTCCCACAGGAAGCAGTACTTACTTCTATTCTGTTTTCAGTCAATACCCGAAATACTTCTTTGCCGAACATTTTAGAAACACATTATATAAATATGCTGACGACTCTACGGTCATCATCCCATTTCTATCAAGTAACATCGATGAAACAGAACGTCTATTAACCTAATTATATCCACATTCGCTTCATCTTCAGTTTAATCGAAAAAATTGAAATTTCGTTGATAACTGAAAGAAAATGTCCAGCTCTCTTGCGAGAATAATACTCCAACTCTGAAATAAATGTCCTGGATATTACATTCAATGACAGCCTCTAGTCACATTGACAAAATTTCTCACAAATGCAGTCCAAAGACTCTATCCTCTCTGAATAATCGACACGAAGCTTCCTCCACAGTATCGGGAAGGAAGACTCCCCCGCCCGCCTCTCTGGAAATATACAGCACTTATGTTATATCGCGGCAGAAGTAGCAGTACCTCTGTAGATGTGCGGAAAGATTGACAGACTTCGCTGCGTTACATCCGAGATCTGCTGCCCTATAAAAGTAGCCAACAAGGGTCAGGCGAATACTTTAATGACTTTCACCTGTCAGTCGCTCGTTGTGATTCTAAAATGGACCTCTGCACCAAGTGCGGAGAAATTTTATAGCGACATAGAATTTACGCAGATGAGTTATGAGCACAAAATTCTCTACGTGTGTGCGTGCCAAAAAAGGTTTATATTCTGACACCCATACAGTCAATGTCTGTATGAAAATCATACATTTTATATCTTATTGCTTGCGTTCACGTTGTTTTAGTTGTATCATTGTAAACTCCAGGTGGGTCAGTTAGCGCTCTCAACTACTCGTGCCGAAGTAAATGTCCCCATTTTATCAGAAAGAAAAGCACAAGAATCAACACCGAAATGCGTTCACAGCGTCCTTTTCTTTTTGCGGTTACACCCGGCATTGCCCGGGAGGAAATGAAAGCTTCTTGTCTTATAATTTCACAAATGAATCTACTTTTGGCGTAGTACCCGTGTCTTATACGGGTGAAAACATTCATGCATCAAAATGCTACTGGCTACCATTGATCAGCATAACAAAAATAACAAACCTCGACAAAAAGATTTAACAAAAACAGCTTTTTATTAAGAGTCTCATTTTGTACAATATTGATGTAGCATTGCAGAAATTGCCTGTTGCAGAATTCAAATAACTTTTCATTTATTTGCGGAGGAAAAGTCAGAATTTGAATGGTAGTGCGGTAGGAAAGTATTCTTTTCATTCTCGAGGGAAAAAACATTTAATTAGAATTAGCTATATTTATAAGTTAATATCTCCATTTTAAATCTTATCCTTTTGCTATTATATTTTATTGATTTAGTATTGCAGCTATTGCCTACTCTAGAATTGAAATTCCTTATTCTGATTCGAGAGAGAGAAGGACGTGATAACCGGAAGAATCGAAGGTATGAGAGATAGAGGAAGACCATGAAGAAAGTGGATGGACGACATCAAGGAATGGACGGGATGGATGGTGAAGGTGACGAGACAAAAGAAAGACCGAAGGAAGTGGAAATCCATGATCTCAAATCTCCGTAAGGAGAAGAAACTACTGACTGAGTGACTGATTCTGTAGTAGTTAACAAATTAATCGATAAATCACTAATGTGAATGCAATGTGATCGGTCAGTGGTGACTTCACTGCGGCGTGAAGTGTTCATTATTCTCTTCAATTTTCATTGAGATCGCATGTCAACTACAGGTTTAAAATGGCGTGAAGATTTGGTAGTCTTAAATGAGCCTGAAAAGCCCTAAAAACGGAAACGTGTCGGTTTGAATGAATGAATTTAACATAAAAAACTGACGGTGACCATCTTTGTAAAAAGCGCGTTTGTTTCTGTGTTGTGGACTGACTCCCAAAACTGTGCTTGTGTTTGTGAGTGTGCCACTGAGATGATACGCCAAAATATACGAATATAGCGACCTCACTTTTGAAAATTTTATCTACCAAAGTGATATTTTTCTTCAATCGTCTGTTCTCCCAGTTTTCTTGTCTTACGTCAATGGGCGTGTAGTTTCAATCATCATACAATGTCTGTATTTCTGCCGCCCATTACAGTAGTATGTTGTACTTTTCTGATATCTGCCTCTCTTTTGAAAAGTCATGGTGAACGTACAAGATTGTGCAGTCAGTGAGACTGACTGACCACTTTCTACTGTTCCTTGTTTCTGCACACTTTGATTATTTTTAAATTTGTATTGACCCTCGACAAAGTGGTCAGATGTTTTCACTCAGCATTTCATCAGTCCAAATGCATTTGTTGTTTAAATTTTATTACTTTACACATAAAAGACAAAAATACAGTGATTAGACGAAATGTAAAATAAAATATGATTTTTTATATTGATCGTAGATTTTTAATGGGAGGCGTTTCAATTTTGGTACTATCTTTTATAAAATTTACGCGTGGCACTTTTCTTACTAATCTCATCCTAAATTTAAAATCTGGGCTTGCGCGGCGTATATGCCACTATTTGTTTTTATAAAAAAGCTAGGTTCATGCTCTATTCGACAAAAACTCAAGAAATGACATTACATATAGTTATTCTGACTATAAATACACTTTATAGAGTGCAAAATAGCAACCTAGACACACCAATTGACTTTCTATCCATATACGCATAAAAGATAACTACAAATTGAGCCTTCGCAAAGACAATATTGAATAATTTTGACCATATTACATCTTTATTGTCTAAAAGATAGCAGTTGCGTATTTTTTATCGGGCTTTGATTTCAATGGGAAGTTCCTCAATTTTATTGATTTTCCTATTACTTTACATTACACGCCAAATTGTTCGTGATTATCTGCAAATATAAGTCAGATTTAAGAATAAAAAGTAGGTGGTATTTAAAATTCTCAGAAAATTTTGTCCAGTAGTTTCGAAGGAGTATCTAAACGAGAATACATAGATATACTGTATACTGCATACTACATAGCAAACAAGCAATAAGATATCAACAACATGAATTCAAACATCCCCAACATCGTCGCATTTAATCATTTATCAGACTGGGATAAGAAGGATGCACCTTTTCATAATTAGAATAAATTAAGAGGGAGGTTTCTCAGCCTTCATCACTACAGTCACGTTGTGCCGAGCCTCGCACTCTTCCCAAATAGGACGTGCGTGATTAAGCTATGCATTCAATCTTATCGACAACACTTCCTTTGAGAACAAGAGAATTATCGTTCTTCATGCGGAAATAGAAGCCAACCTTCTTTTATTAAAATGCAATCCGGGCAGAATCACAGCCAATAACGCGTTACAAGCTCTTGATAAGATTAGGAGAAGAACGATCTTTTTCTGAAGGTTTCAATAACATGTTTCATTTAGTTTCGTATCGTTTGTTTTAGTTTAAGCAATGCTAAAAATCTCCGATTGTCTGCGGAATCAAGGTTTGACTTTTCCTCATCTATTAGCAGGCAATGAGCAATCAGTTGAATACATCCAACTCGCATTATTAGAACGTGTAGTCTACCGACACGATGGTAGCAGCCATGGCGTCCTTCTCCCCCTGCGGCTTGAGCCATAGGATGAGCTCAAGTGGTCTCATTCCGGTTACGCTTTTCAGCCAACCCAAAAATGTTAAGCGTTGGCGGCCTCGTGCTCGCTTTCCCTCAATGCGACCCATCAGGACGAGTTCCTCCAGCTGTTCTGTCCTCAGCACATGGTCCACGAATCGAATCTGACTGGTGATTTTCCCCTTCATAGCTCTCAAAGCGTTCCCGCAAGGCATTGAACCTCCTTGTTCATCCACGGGATTTTCAGCATTCTGCGTAGGAATCACATTTCTGCCGCCTGCATGTGGGCTATTCAGATTTACACCTTCAACTCTGATTCCATCCATCATTTGCGTATACAGTGAGAACAAGTCAGGCGAAAGGATGCAGCCCTGCCTTGCACCCGGTTTCACTTCAAACATATTCACTCACCATTCCATTCATTCTGCTGTACATTGCCTATAATGCCCGAAGTTCAGTTTAACCACAATCATACACAAACTTCAAAAAAGCAGATTGGAAAGGCTTCAGCCTAACCACAGACACTCTCCTCTCACCCATTACTAACCC
>JAUYWV010117416.1:0-12017 GCA_032274565.1 Nematoplana nigrocapitula
ATTAGTATAAGGCCGCAGTGATGAGGTGATGAGTATGAAGATTAGTATAAGGCCGCAGTGATGAGGTGATGAGTATGAAGATTAGTATAAGGCCGCAGTGATGAGGTGATGAGTATGAAGATTAGTATAAGGCCGCAGTGATGAGGTGATGAGTATGTTGCTAGATGGGGAACAACTAGAACAGGTCAACCAGTTTAAATATTTCGGCAGTACACTGACAAGCGATGGATCGTGTGAGAAAGAATTCCGAATAAGAATTTTGCAATGCCGAAAGAAGCTGTCAACAAGAACAGAATACTGCCATTGGCTAAGAACGCCAGCCGATGGATCTGAAAAAGAGGCTAGCAAAAACATTAGGGTGGAGCGTGCTTCCGTGTGGAGTAGAAACGTCGACTCTGAAGGGGGGAGATGATAAAAGACTAGAGGCTTGCGAAATGCGGTTAAAAAGGATCAGTCGGACAGAGGGAGGTTTTGAAATGAAGAGGTGTTGAGAAGAGTCTCCGAAGAACGGTCGCGAATTATGAATCTGGCAGCTGTACAGTAGTTTTGGTTATACTGTATCTGTCATATTAAGCAAGCTACGTGATTATTGACTTGGTCGGTCGGTCGGTCGGTCGGTCGGGTAACGCTAGAACACGTCGTCTCATTGGTCAGTTTGCTGACAGAGAGAGAGAGCCAGCGAGACTTGATTCACTCTCGCACTCACTCTCACAGGCTGGTTAACTGGCCTAAAGCTGAAAGCACACTCGGCCAAGTTGATCAATGATTTTTTCTCTCCCTCTGCTCTGCAAGCAAGAATACGGCGCTGCACTAGCGGGGACTGCCGGAGTGCGGTTGAACGCACGCTGCACAACTGCTGAGCGATTGAGCAATTGAGCGCATTGTGCTTTATTCATAACAACACTTGCACACGTAGTTGAAGCGGGTCACTGGTTTATTGTTACGTTAGTAGTTAGTTTGTTGTTCACTATGTTGATCATTGATAGAAAGTAGCACTTTGATGCATGATTGTTTTCAGTTCGTAGGGCGCGAGTACTATAAGTCAAAAGCAGGTTCACTATTATTGGTCGGGAAGTTTACATTGCCTCAGTGACCCGGCGAGTGTATGCAAAATTATCGGACAAGAAGCTTTAATTTCCTCCGGTCAACGCCGGGTATACCAGCTTAAGTAAATAACAAGCAAATCATTAAAAAAATAAGTCAATTTGTTACACAATCAAACAGCTACAGTACTCGGATATTCGAAACTGGATTTCAATTGGATCTATCGCAGTGGTTCCCAACCGGGGCAACTAATACCCCCATGGGGTACCAGCAAACACCAAACGGGGTACCCGCGAAACATCTCAAACAATTTAAAAAAATAGTGTTTACACTGGCTTATATAAAAATCACTGGGTGATTCATAGACATCTCTGTTGACTGTGTCCATTCCATGATTCATAGTTTTTGGTCATGTCTTCACCCCATTTCCACTATAAAACCATGACCGGACGCAATACTCAAGCGTGGAAAATCTATTGCAAAGACAGTAAAAAATTCCTGTTTAAGTTTTGGGAAATTCCCACCGAAAGCCCCATTGCCAGCCACATCGGTTGACTCAAAACAATAAATTCGTGGTTCTTTCTTTGGATGATATTTCACCTGTTCTGATTTCATTTTAATTAATGTGACACACAGCATATAACATCAAACAAATGCAGTCATCAGAATTAGGTATGCGCCGTTTCACAATGCTACTACTATAATCTACAGGCGTGTTTTGAATCAACTAGCCTGGGAATTTTCAGTAGACTTTCTTGATCGTCTCTGTGGAATTTCCCATTTGGCCTGCTTCAGCGCGTAGTTAGGCTTACCCAGGTATGGCCCAAGAAGCCATTTGTGTCCTGGTTACGTTTGTGACCAGTTGCCAATGTGAGGCAGCGTTTTCAGCAATGGTGATCATCAAAACGAAATCCCGAAACCGCCTCAACATCAGCGGGAGACATGAGAGTCAGTCTGTCGAGAACTGAACCACGTTAAAAAAAATCGTTTTTGCTATGTAATTATTTTAGCAATACGCCGTGTCAGCTGCAATATTAAAAAAATGCGATGGCAACATATTAATGGCATTTGACATAAATGGTGCTTCTTCATTTTGTTTAATGTTGGGGAAGGGGTACCAGGAGATAGTCCAAATAAATTAGGTGTACCGGGAGTCCTAAAGGTTATAGGAACCACTGATCTATTGTATTTAGCAGTCTTCCTCGCAGTCCAACTTTCGGACAGTCAGCTTGCCAGCAGCCAGCTACAAGATCACGCGTCATACCTTCGACCTCATTTAGCCGCCGACCTTCACACATACCGCCAACTTAGTCATTGTAACAATTACACTTTGTGCATTATCATAAACTACTTCTTGCAGTGTACCGCTTCCGTGTATGTACGCTGTGGTATGATGCCTGCGAGGGGTGGCGTGCCAATGTTTGGTGGGTCTGATTGTTTACTGTTGCGGTGCAGAATTAGATGAAAACGTTTCACGAATTTATGCCACGAACGATGATGATGTCAGCTATGTAGTTCACGACGGCGTGTTTTTGTGAATTGAGGGAAGATTTAGGTACTACAGCGGACATGATTTGTCCCCGACGCGACATTCCGGTATGTGTGTGCGCCGAGAGACATACCGAGGAAATGTGTGAGCGATTCTGATTTAATGAGCTTATGGATTTATGCACAACATAGCTGAATATCCGAGCAGCCATATTTTCTCAAATGTTTTTATTTCCACACTAAGCGCAACTGTGGCTCCTAAATGAGAATTTTGACTTCTTATGCTCCCAGAAGCAACTGTTAATTGAATCTTCGGCACTATAATCTCTTCCTCCCGTCCCTCCTTTAATCATTAAAATTATTTTGAAAAATAATAAAATCTATATCTATACGTTTAAATATTAGTCTAATTAGTTAAACTTATTCATCTTGAACATCAATTAATATTAATAAATTCACCAACAATGTTTATTGCAAATATACATAGGAATTCAGCGTATACGATATACAGTATTTGAAATTTGACGCTCGAATATATTTAACTACAGCGTTGCGCCAATCAGCTAAATAAAATTCCCAGAAAAAGGCTATAAATGGTGTTTAAAAATGAAAGCTACATCTTTCATTAAACGACTGATGGGGCGGAAATCGTACTATACGCCGGATTTTACATGAACGTCCTCCTGGAAGTGACATAATTAATCATCCTAAACAGTCGGGCGCACCCGAATCCATGACCAGCGTTCTATCACAAGTCACTGTTGTTCATCGCACAGTGACAGTGCTTCATTCTGTAGCAATCGCCTATACTATACCATACAGTAATTCGAATTTCCCGGTCTGCTTGTATATTCTTCAGTAAACAAAATCATTAATTTGAAAAAAAAAACTGATTCTTTGTCTTCATTAATGCTCGATTATGTTATGTACAACTGTTTCTGCGGAGATTTGGCCATATCCAAATTGATAAAATGAATAATAAAAAGAGTCTTTTGTTGGGTACTCAATGTAATTGTAAAATACAGGACGTTTCGCGTATCATACATTTAGTTACTATTAACAAAGATATATCTGAAAATTTAATTTCTTTTTTCTGTATCTCAGTTTTAATCTTTATTATTCTCTCCAATGTCAATTTTCATCTTTCATGATGATGAGAGCAGAGGAAAGCATAGATTTAATTTTCAATAATTTTTCACACTGATGCGATTTGATTTTATTTGTTTACTTTGAGTACAGTTTTAGTGTTTGATCCTGTGTGTCCGGTAACCAAGTTAAAATCTGTATTGGAGTATGTTTAGGTCCGCTTCATAGATTTAAATCTATAAGTAGTAACACTCGCTGTGCAATGACATAGTCCTGTTTGTCGTCAGAGCTAACTTGGATCGCTCCAGATGGTGTTGCATTGACAACGACTTAAGCAGATATTTCGTTGGGCTAAAGACTTAGACTTTGATGGAATGTATTGAAACACAATTTAGTCATTATAATTTGGAATTGAATGATGTTGTCAAATACTCAAGTGACTGAAGCAGAAATTTATTTGATTGGCTGTCTCTGATCTAGATTGCGCATTAATGCGGATAGTCGATCGCCTGACACTAATATATGTTTTATAGGACTCGGCAAAAATAAACATATATGTTTCATATTATCTGGACCAATTTACAAAATTATTAATTATATGATTATGAATATATAGTTATTTTATTTTTGTATTTTCCATTTTACTGCTGCCGTCACACAGTGGTAAGTACGCCAGAGTTAACCCCTGACAGCCAAGCATGTTATAATTAATGACCTCACTTACCGTTATCAATTAAAAATTACGAAAAATGATTATCATGTTTTCAGAAAGGTATGGCTAAAGCACACTTTTCCAAATCGTGGAAACTGTGACAGGGATATTTGGTCAATTTAATCCTACATCTATCTATCATTATCCATATATTGTAGTATAAATTTGAAGACTCCACGAAACACTGTTACTATTAAAAATCTATGTCTTTTAATGTGTATTTGAAAAAATCTTTAACTATAAAAGACTAATAATTTAAATTTCAATATTCTTTCAGGCAGCAAAGCGTAAGATTCATTCCATGTTTTGCGATGTCTCATTAAAGTGGACGTTTGCAAATAAAGTTTGTGATTTATTAACTTCTCGTCCACTTATTATTGTTCCTACTAAAGTTTGTCATAAAATACCAGTTTTATTCGAACGTGATCTACATTAGAGTAAAATATTCTGTTCTTAAGGGTGCGTAATAGTAACAATAGAAATCAATATATTTGATTTGCTGTATATGATATCTTAGGTGATTGCACTTTGAAAAAACTAGCGAATTTCCAATAACTGGGACGTATTTCAACTCAATAACTGAAAATGATGATAAAAGTATAGATGGAGTTGTCAGGGCGATGAGATCAACTGGTTGTTGAAAAGTCGAGTTGGAACTTTGGGTATGCAGCTCATGCAACCACTGATGACTAATCACTCATGGAAAAGCTGAGTAATATTGATGATCTGATAGAAGAACTGATATAAAAAGTGACTATAATTTATTTAGGGAACCATTCAGTATATGTACTGTACAGTTGAATTACACTTTATGCTACTTACTGTATTGCACATTTCACAAAAAGCTAAACTTAAGACATTCATAGAATTTGAATAATCGAGAGAGTTCGCAATGAACCAATTGTTTATAATCCACGAAACAGAGAACTGAAATAAACAATGTATTGTACAAAGAAATAATCATGATCCCAGTAGCAACTGTAGAAAACCACATATCAGCATTTTGTATCTTGTTAAATGGTATGATGAGTAAGGTGGTGAATTCTATACACAATGTACTATAGATATATTTACAGAGAGATGGTAAAATAATTCTCAGTACCTATCTTAATATTGACAGAATAATTTTTAGCAAATAAAAGTTTTTAAATAATATTTAAGGATACTATTTGCAATTGGTGCTGACTTTTAAAGGAAATAGGATTAATGCTTATATTTAGAATTGTGCTTTTCAATTTAGTTCTATTTGTGTAATGGTTTGTCTTGTGCTTTATGCTTATTCTAAAAAATGCTTTCTTCATCCATAACTTTGTTTCTCTTATTGATTGCTTCTGTGGATATTATACAAATTTATACAATTATGTGTACTAAATTTCATGAATTTTGCAAGTTGTTTTTAGAATTATAATTAATGCATGCTATAGAACAGCTAATTAAGACTTATTGTAGTTACGAAATAATTATTTTCAAATAGTTATACTTTGATAAGACTATGACGTTATACATAGTTAACATCTAATGTTAAAGTATAATTATTTTTAAATGTTGTAGGAAAGTATTGTATGAAAGATGGACATAAGGAAGAACAAGTATAATATCCTTATGTATCCATTTCTAATCGTTCAGCCATATTAACCACAAATTTTTTGCTGGGTTTTATATATTAATAAATTCGATACAAATTTAAATTGGTTAAGAGTTTGGATGGACAAGGTAAATGTTTTTTTGTATTTTAAAAACTGAGATTATGAGATACAAAATCAAGAAGTTTAGGCTATACTGAACATATAAAAGTTAAATCTAAAAACAACTTTTTAATGCAACAAGTTTTATAGACTCAAATTATTGTTAAAATAAAAAACTTATAAAGGAATCACTCTACTTCTTTGGATGTAACATTTCACATTGTAACTAAAACAGTATTAGAAATTTACATTTCACTCTTCAAAGTGATCTTAGATAAATATGTTTTTGTCCATATTTCAAAATATGAGCCCCAATTGATTCACCGCCATATCATCGCTAGTATTGTAGGTACACAGAATCTTGAAAATGTACATCATTTCAGAAATCTGTAAAAAATGTAATTTTATGTTTGGAAAAAAGCTACTCGACGATCCATCTTGTACTTACAGCTGTATACGGTATAACTATTACCAAGGTTATACGATTAGATGCAACATGACTTATTTTATATTTCATTTGAAACTAAATCTAATAATTAAAAACAAGTCTAATGATGTACCACTCTTTCGATTTTTTAACCCAAAATAATACTGAAAATTAAAAAGGAGAATCAAACTTAAACGAAAAATATATTTGCAACCGGTTTCCACAGTTCCATAGTCTTTATCAAGGTAGTGGACGACCAAAAAGAAAGTGGATTGACGACATCAAGGATTGAGCAGGATGGATCGTCGAGAAGGTGACGAGACAATTGCAAGACCGAATGAAGTGAACATCCATGATCTCCAACCTGGTCAAGGAGAAGGAACTTCTGACTAACTGACAATATAAATTTATAGTCAACATCTCTTCAGGCGTCTTAGGAGCATTCCCAGCGGCGGTGGTGCTATTCGTCAATTAAAAAGAAGCAATTTGCACAAATAACGAGATTTCAGATTAAATAGAAATCAAGAAAGGAGTAAGACAGGAATGCATACTATCACCAACACTATGCCATCTATGTACAAAACTAATTTTTAGAGAAATTGATGATCTTAAAGAAATTGTCATGGGTGGAATGTTAATAAATAACATAAGGTATGTTGACGTTACCGTACTTCTAGCTGTCTTACAAGAAGAATTACAGAAGATTATCAACATCATCAAATCAAAAAGCGAAGAATACGGCGAAAATGAATATTAAGAAAACGAAAACAATGGTAATAAGCAAAAAAAACAGGCACCAACAATCAAATGTACAAATAATGGAGAACTACTAGAACAAGTCAAAACGTACAACTATCTAGGACAATCAATTACAGATGACGCGTCTACAGAGTCTGAAATAAAGCGCAGGATAGACATAGCAAGGTCAACGTTTAGACGTTTAACAACATGAAAAGGTCTTAACATCAGTGAAGATGAACTTGAAACTCAAAATGCGACTGGCAAAATGTTACATTTGGAGCCAACTATTGTATGGAGTGGAAACGTGGACGATTAACAAAGCAATGGGAAAGAAGTTAGAGGTGTTTGAAATGTGGACCTTGAGACGAATCGGAAAGATATCTTGGAAGGATAAGATTAGGAATGTGCATGCCTTGAAAAGACTGGGAAGAAAACGAGAATTAATGGATGAGATTAAGAGAAGGTTTTTTGGACAAGTTGTCAGACACTCAACAATGCAAAATGACACACTAGAAGGGCTTGTTGAAGAAACGCGAGCAAGAGGGAGACAGCGGATCAAGTGAACGGACAACATTCGGGAATAGACGGGTAGAACCTTGACGGCGTGCACACAGCTTGCAAATAATATTATATTTTGGCGGTCCATAGTCGTCAACGAGAATACGTTAACCACTGTATCAACTTTATATATACACTGCATACTGTACATTATTAATGTGCTTCGCGATTCGTGTAGGAATCACAATTTTGATTAAAATATTAACATAATAACTTTGTAACGAAGTCATCTGATCTCGCATCAAATTGTACAACATACATTCTCAATGTTTACGATATAGTGTGTCTAGCAAAGATACATTTCGTTAATTTTAAAAGTTTCATTTTAACTTCATGCATTCATTTTTGCAGCAAACGAGCAAAGTTATCAAAACTGTATAGACTCTTGCGAAGGAGCTTGGAGTTGGAATTCAAGGGATGGATGTAAATGTGGCAGTACCGGTAAGTACTTCGAAACTATGCACACATAAACTGTTTTTAAAAGTTTTCTTCGGTCATTTAATTTTACTCAAAACTTTTGCGTGGAAAAGTAGTTTGAGTGCATTCACGGCTGGTCATAAAATGATGACCAGTTCTTCTTTAATTGGCAAATTGGGTTTCTTAGTCTTGTTGTATTTTGTCAATGTAGCGTGTATAGGCCTACGACATAAACTTTACATATTTGAGTCTACCCATTATTCCTCCTGTCCAAGTGATGTTAAGTTTTACGACTCGGTGGGTCAATATCATTGTCAACCTGAGAATAAATGAATAAATATTAATTCAGGATTTTGATAGTTTGATTGGAGCAACTTTTAAATTGGATTTTGTCCAATCACTGCTTCGTAACTAATTTGTAATCTATTTCAAACACCATATTATACAATATCCCTAATTATATATGTTCAGTGTGCAATAAAACATTGCTTTATATTTCTGCTGCAAAATGACTTCTCTTCCACTTGTAAATGCAGAAACAGATTTGTGTAACTAATAAAGGCCACTCTACAGTAATAAACCTGTTTCCAAGATGAGTCTACTGATGTTGTTGCATAGGACGTACTGTACTACAATATTTGAAAATCTATTTCATACAGTAAGTATTCAAATGCATTTATATGATCCCGTAGCAATCTGTGATTTGATACATCTGTAGAGAATTATGTTTTTTGGTTAGTCTGATATTGATTTTGCTTGAATTGGAATCCGTCGTCTTAGCAGCGTCAGAGTGAGTGGTGTTAGGTGTCAGCTCGTTGGTGATCGCTGATTGGCTGTGATTATTTCTGCTGAGTCATTGATGTGTTCTCGGTGCAAACCTGACGATCGCGCTCACACGCCGGCCGCACGACTCCACGACACGCAGGCGGTTGTATTGCTCTTCGAATGGTTGTTTGTGTCAGTTTAACGGAGACTGAAGTGTTCTGAACTCGAAGCGATTCAAGTTCCACCATTGTTATCCTAACGAAGGATTTTGGTTGACTAAACGAATATTATATGCATATATTCCGTTCTATGGCGCACAACGTTTTCAAGAATTTACTCCCTGCTAGCTACAATATCCAAGGTTAACCAGACTGGAGGAATATATACAAGTTATTGGATTGTTTGAACCTCTCGCTCGGTCGTTGACGAATTCTCAATATTCTTGTGGAGACTTACTATTCTACTCGGACTGTGTCGACATTGTGTGAACTTAGTGAGAAGGACTTTTTGTGTGTTCAGAGCTAGTCTTGTTTTCTAGAAGGATTTGAGTTACTTTCGGGCATCGAGGGGTGCTCTTCGAGTTAGTGTAACTAGATGTATTGGAAAGGTTGACTCGGTTATCTCGCCGGAAGAAGCTGCGCATATTGTTGGTTTACAAGAGATGTTATCTAGAAAGTTGGATGAGCTTAGAGATCTTGAGAGTAAGATAGTGTTTCAAACTCCGGAGAAAGATCAAGAGGATGAGGAGGTTGATGGGTCTTTTGAATATGAATTTAGAGTGTCGACCAATGTAGCTCTTCTCAGTCAAGAGCATGAGCGGCTGTTTTCTCTTGCTAAATCTTTAATTAGCATAGCTAAAACTGCTGTCGCTGAAGTTAAACTTCCATAGCTAGATTTACCAAAATATGCTGGTAATAAGCTAGAATGTTTTTATTTTTTCAACTTCTACGAGAGTGCTATAATGAAAAATGAGAAGCTTGGAGCGGTTAACAGTTTTCCTACTTGAAATCGTATTTGATTGGGGATGCGAAAACTGTGGTTGAAGGACTAGCGATTACATATTCTAACTTTGACGTAGCTATTGAGTTATTGAAATGAAGATTTCGGGACAAAAAAGTAGTGAGGCATGAACATCTGCGTAGGTTGTAAAATTTAAAATCTTCTTCCTCGAATCCACCTTCTCTTCGGTCCTTCAGTGATGAAATTCATATGCACATTCGCTGTTTGGTGAACATTGGCACAGCTGCATTGAGCTAAGCAGTACTTTTGATGCACAATATGTTCCCGAAAATTCCTGAGGCTATAAAATGGAGTATGTTAGAGTGGTCCGGTAGGAGTATCCACACTCTGGATGGGTTGTTATCTGCTGAGATTTTAATTCGGAATTAAAAGAAGATGGTGATCCTAAGCTCTAGTATATTGCCACGGTTTGGTGAATCGATGTCCTATGAGGGGTCTCCAGTAGTGCAGCAGGGTTCTGCAGTCACTTTACAGGTTGGTAGTAGTAAGCAGGAATCGTCAACTAGGACGAGTAAGATGTATTGTGTGTTTTGTAATTCTGCTGTGCATTGGTCTTTCGACTGTACAAAAGTTGCCGATGTTTCCTGTAGATATGCCTCTTTAAAAAAGAAAGGTATGTGCTTTAGTTGTCTCAGTAAGGATCACGTGTTATCTGCCTGTGAGAATAAGAGAAATTGTCGTGCGTGCAAGGTTCATCATATGAGTTGATGTTCAAAGAAGCACCCTCCTGGTCAAAAGCAGGAATCAAAGGAAGCCAGCAAGTAAACTGTTCAATTGTCTGCTGAGACACTTTCTTGTTCTTCATGTGTTCCTGTGCTTCTGAAGGGTTCTCAAGCTGTCATTTTGCCGTCAGCGAAGGCTATTGTTTGTTCTCCGGATGTGTCGAAGGAGATGTGTGTGCGGGTTTTGTTTAATCTGTATAGCACACGCTCTTATATTCGAGCCGATGTTTGTCAAAAACTGAGTCTTTTAGAGTGGGAGGCACCGGACGAAGTGATTCATGTGAATACTTGTGGGACATCTGATCGTGCTGATCACAAAATTAAGCGGGTGAGTTTTTCATTGAGAAAGTCGGATGGAATAGAAAACGTTTGAGTGTGTGCAAATTCCATCGAAATTATTGCTTGTCCCCAACCTTCTTATCAGGTTGGTTGTTTTCCCACTTAGTTGGTCTAGAGTTGGCAGATCCTTTTGATCCTCCAGACACCAGTGTGCCTATTCATGTGTTGATCGGAGCCGATGTTTATTGGAAAGTTGTGGAGGGATCTGTTGTAAAAGGTGCAACGGGTCCTATTGGTTTGAACAGTAAGTTGGATTGACTCTTGTCCGGTAGGTTGTGTTCTCAGAGTGGTAGCGATTCTACATTTTTCAGTGCTGGTACTAATGATTGTGATTCATCAGTCGATCCAGTGGTGACTGAATTGTGAAAGTCGTCTCAGTCTTCGCGTAAAGAGACATATATGTTTAGCTGTGTATTCTTTGAGAATAACATATATTGTGTTTCTCTTCCTTGGAAGAATTATAAGTCGTCTATGTCTATACGTTCTAATTTTCAAGCAGCTCAACATTGATTAAATTCTTGCTTACAAAAGTTGCTTGCCATTGTCTTGCTTACCACATTCTTACTTACCGGATTTAGACCATTTTTGGATGAGAATGGAGTAGTTCGTGCGGAGGGTCGTTTCGCTGCAAGCCTATCAGTTGAATGTAATTACCCGGTTTTGCTGTCTCGGTCGTTCAAGTTCACGGATCTTGTTATTTTGAGATCGCATGAGGATGTGATGCATGGGGGAGTATCAGCTACTTTAGCTAAGCTTCGTGAGCGCTTCTGGTTTCTAAAGGGGCGACAGAATGTGAAGCGGACTCTGCGAGGTTGTGTTTGGTGTAGACGCATCCAGGTCTTACCGTACATGCAGACGAAGTTACCTGATCTTTCAAGCTTTCGGGTCCAGAGATTTCGTGCTTTCCATGATGTGGGATTGGATTATTGTGGGCCACTTATGTACGGTAAGGGGGAGGAGAACGAGATGTCGAAATGTTACATTTGTCTCCTAACATGTAGCTCTACTCGAGC
>JAUYWV010117438.1:0-12013 GCA_032274565.1 Nematoplana nigrocapitula
CCTGGCGGTCTACTCTTCGCAACAAACTTCTAGACCACCAGATTCCAAATACTTCTCCGGGTGAGCTTCTCCTTCCCTGTTCTTCCCGTTGCGTGCTTTCGCGCCTTCGTTCCTTGAATCCTACCTCCACCGGATCGGTCAATCCGATCCCCTTCTTGCAGGCCAGCAGGACCTTTCTCATCTGCTTCTTTATTGTTCCTCTTCTTCGACTCTCCGCCTTGCCATCTTCGGCGAGACGGTGGGCCTCATAGACCTCTGGAAAAGGCCGTGGAGAGTTGCCGGTTGCTGGGCCTCGGCGGCCGCGCGCTGCCCCCCATCCTCCGGAAGGGGTCGGGTAATCCCAACGAACCAACCCTTTTTGCCATGTAAGATTCTGAATACCGTATGACCAGCTCTCGCTCTTGGCCTGCGAGGTCCTCAATGTCGTCGGCGAAACGTAGACTAGTGATTGTGTTCTGCCTCATGCTGACTTATTTTCTTTCGTGATTCTCCAAAGTGTCAGCCATTATTCGATCTAGAAAGATGTTGAAGATGATGGAAGACATAAAACTGCTATGCTGTATGATCTTAGAAACTCGAATTTCTCTAAGTGTTCAATTTCATCATCTTCTCCGGGCGGGTCGCACCTTTCCCGCTCAAAAGCGGTGCGGATATGGTCGGGCTCTGCCTCTCGGAGGCCGCCCATCCCTAAGCCTTGCAGGAGTCTCATAGTCTCATTCGGGTTCGTCAGGGTTCTGTCCAAACTCGGGTTGAGGCCAAACAGGGATTCCCGCAGTCCAGTACCTTGCACACACTCAATATGGATATCGAGATGGGCGAACGAGCTTTTCTGGAGAATCTTTGTCCATCCGGGCTGTAGGGAAATTATAGGAAACGACAGGATTGCACCTCAACATGTTCATCTACAGCGCCTACGCGCTTATCTGCAGCGTGTGTCGCCTCTCAAGAGGTTGTCGCGTAGGAACCTCTTCTCTCAGCGCTGTTATAATTATTTTCCTCCGTTTTTGTGCGAGGTTGGTGACTTCTGAAACACTGACGTCACACACCAGCATGTTAATGTGTCTGGCGATTTTTTTTCCGGCTACAGACATTCTCGAGAAGTGGCGGAGACCGGTGCAACTGCGAGATAAAGTGGGAAAAAGAGACATTTAACATGCAGGGAGGGTGGGAGCAACTGAACTTGAACCGTGTGGATGTCACGGTAATCCTCCTATGAATACCGGATCACTCATCCCTTCATGGGAATGAGAGGGCCGATGCTTTGGTCAAAACCGGCACATTCATGGCGGTCTTCTCTTCGCGACAAACGTCTAGACTGTCAGATCCCAAATTCATCTCCCGGTGAGCCTCTTCTTCCCCGTTCTTCCCGTTGTGAACGTTCGCACCTTCGTTGCAACGTGCACTTCGCCCTTCTTGCGGATTGGTCTGTCTAACACCCCGCTTGCTCTTCCTGCGGATAAAGCCAGCAGGATCTTTCTCATTTTCTCCTCTCCTTTCCCTCATCTTCATCCCTCCGCCTTGGCATCTTTGGTGAGCAGAGTGGGACTCGTTGATATTTGGAGACGACCGTGGGCCCTGCGCTGCCCCCCCCCCCTGGTCATCCGGAAGCGGCCGGGTAAACGAACGAACGAATGCTTCCTGTTAGAAGAAACTCGTAGTACCTCAGAAAGGGGTCCTCTGTTGCAAATGCGGTTAGAGAGGGATCCCGCTCGGCGCTTCGACATAGTCCAGGCTAAATCACTGCCTTATTCTTCATTAAAAAAGCATCACATATCTTTATTTCTATGTGAAATTGCAGATGAGTTTGAGCCTATTTCTTTACTTTTCAGTTAATATATTTTTAATCACTGAACTGTGATCTGAACAAATCCGGAGATCCCATACGTGGCTTTTGCTTTTTCCCTCCAGAAGTTCGACTGCTTCCTAGTTTTATCCAGGGTTCGTACGCCTCGGGGAAAACGCATGGAATTTTTGTAATTATCTTCAATTATCAGAGAAAATTCAGGGAAAATTTTTATAATTTACTAATTTCAGGGAAAGCTCAGGGTATTTCATGATTCAAAATCATAAATATTTTCCATTCATATTTAAACAGCAAGAAAATTTGCTTTCTTCATTCGCATATTTATTCACTATATACTGTTTATTATTTATTGGTTCCTAAGCACAACGAAAAATTGTATCTGGATTAAATACAAATGTGAGTGTCCAGTTTACATGTGTTTTATTTTCATTAAAAAAAATACATAGTTTATAAAAATGTTAACAAAACCAACATTTTCAAATTCATCTGCATTCTGGAAATTATAGAAAACAAACAATTATATGGATGGAATATAATCTGGGGGAGGTTGCATTGAAACGCCATGCACAATGTCAATGTGTAAGACACAAAAATCTATACGGAGTGTAACACCAGACACACACACATGGCGGAGCTGTGTACTGTAGACTCGATAAGGTTATTCTGCAGAAGGAACTAGATATCACACTTATAATAGACTGTATGCACAGTAGTGTGTGTATCCTCGAAATTGAACGATTTTACTTCGAATATACTGTAGTTTGAACCTATTTTTATTGCTATATATTAATTTAATCATTTCATTAATTATTATATTCATATCTACATTTGTATACTATTGTTTTATTATTTGTAATTCGTTTTTGTACTATGTTAATTAACATGTTGTACATATGCACAGTTTAGATATTTGTGAAATTGACTTTCCTGGCATTATCATATCTACATTTGTACTAATTAATGTTTTTTTTAAAAAAAACTCAAAGATAAAAGTCAGGGGAAAACTTTCTGCGAAAGGCGTACAAATCCTGTTTATCATATGCATACAGCGGTACATACTTTTTAGAAACTGCAAAAAAAACTCCGAACTCAACTTATCCAGTGGTGGGGGGCGTGGGAGGGGTTCAGGAAATGTGGGGGCGTACGGTTGGGGAAACATGTTTTTGTAATTGGAGATTTGAAGATGTCGAATTTGCCTAATTTCCTCACTCGTCTCCAGTTGACGGAATAAAATTACTCTCTGCGGTTCACGTTTCCTGAATCATTATATAATTGTTTTCAGTTGGAGGCGGGCTGAGGCAGGCGGTTTTCATATCGGATAAATGCGGCTGATTTTTATAGGGATTTCTTTTCTGTTTTTCCCTAATCTCTGCAGTCTCTTCCGCTCGGTAAGATTGTGGTGCATACTTTGTGTAGAACGCGCGTTTTGTATTCTGTTAACTTTTGTTTGATAATATTGAACGCGTATGCCAGCCTCGGAATGTAACGAAAGCAATATAATTATTTGTGCTGACAATGATCAATGGAAAATAATTGTTTCAAGTGTTAAGTTTATATTTTTATGTACCATTTCGTTCATTGCCACTACCAGTGCGGGCTTCTGACGTTCCTGGAGAGTTTGTTTGATGACGGGCAGTGCCCTGTGCGGGGATTTTGTCGTCGCGTGCGCGGCATGTTGACGCGTGGTTGGTTGCTTTTAAGGATTTTATCGCAAATTACGATCGCTATGTCCCTTTATAATTTCCAAGTCTGCTTGTCTATTCTTGAAATATTATTGAGGAATTGTTCGGAACGTGTGCAGTATGTTTCATAAATAAGTGACGTTAATTGTTTTGTCTCAAAGGGATCATTTGAACAGAACCTGTGACACCCATATTTCAGCTCACTCTGATTACTGATCTAGGAGGAGATAACGAGCCCACATGAGCACACTCACGAGAGAGAGAGACGGAGACAATTATTTTTTACAAGCACCCCATTGTTTCACTTTCCGAGGATTGATTATTTTGAAGCGTAAATTTATGGGGTGTTTTTTTTAAGAAAAACTGTCTTTACAATGGTTTATAATTGGACTCGAAAGCAGAGCAACGCGCCACATACTGTATATTCGTGTCTGTTCTATGCAAATTAGTTCAGTAGTTAGTTGACGGTGAGAAGTAAATATCCAAGCGAATGCGTACATAAGCAACCCGTCCGTCCAACCGGGAGTTGAGTTAATCAACGGCATCTCTTCTCGCATTTCGCTTATTGAATCTTAGTTGGTTGGATCGATTTGCTAACAGTGTCTAAATATGTGAAGCGTGTACGTAGCTGGCCTGGCGGCGTCCATTGGAAATCCGGCTCGCTCACAAACAACACCGCTAGCCTGCAAATCTAGCTATTATTATTCGATATTCAGGATGCGTCCTCGAATCTCTATTATAAGGTGTTCACGTTTTAAGTTGTCATTTTTTCTAAAGTTTCCTTTTTTTAGTTTCTCGCAACATTATCACTACTCCGATAGTCTCATAGTAGTATGGAGTGTAGCAGTGCTGGAAAAAGGGAAAATGTGTATGAACATAAATAAAGGGAAGGAGAGCAGGAGGAAGCATCATTGGATTGACTGGTCCTTGTCGCATCGACAGGCGTATATTAAACATTCCTTTCGCTTGACAGAATTTAGTTTACCAATGTAACCTGAACCTTAATGAATCGATTTTCGAAGTGATTAGGAAGCCCCCTCCGTGCTAAAACAATGGAACAAAAATGAAAATATGTGGACGCTTTTGGGTTCGTCAAACGTGAATTGTTAGTTTTTTAACCAACACCTTACATCTCAGTGAAATCACCACTGACCACATACATTCATAATTATTACATTTTCAATTATTGATTTATTCATTGATTCGAACAAAATATGCCACATTTGTGTATAACAATCGATGTATTGACTGATTTGTTGACATAATTTTCTCAACCTAGCATGAATGTATAAATTCACATTTAAATCTCAAATTTTTATTTTAACAATTGTTATCAGGCATGAGAAAAATCGGGATTTTCCGGATTTTTGGGGGGGCCAAAATATTCAACATATGTTTTGATTTTGTTACAACAACGATAAAAAATCATAACTCCCGTTTTGAATCCAAGTTTTTTTATGGATTGTCCTTCCATGAACACCAATTTTGAAATGCCTTGAAAAGCATTTTAAGTCTAATAATAATTGTTTCCCTTAACAATTTCCGGATTTTTCATCTGACTCCACTCTCATGCCTGTGTTGTGCAATTGAAATAAATACACCCGGTTATATTTCAAGTGATATTGCTTTGGTTATATTCCGATCTATAGCACTTTCAATTTTGGCGTTTTATCCTTGTTTGGTTAATGTTCCAATACTATTCCTAACTGTTTCGATCTCAGAACAAGATGCATCCACAGTTGGTTTTCATGCCCATCATTTTATCGCTCCATATGTGTGTATGTGTGTGTGTGTGTTTGTGTTCTGTTGCTCAGGATAACACAAATCTGTACATGGTTCTCGAGTTTGTGAACGGTGGTGAGATGTTCTCCCATCTACGACGGATTGGACGTTTCAGGTGAGTTCATTGGGGGAGAATTAATGGCGGAGTAGCCCTATATACTATACTTATTATTTCATGTCCATTCATTCATCAGCATGACTCAGAACTATGCTGAATGTCAATTGACGTAAATTGACGGCTGATTAGCCGTAGTTCTACGTCAGTTTTTATTCGCTTAGTAAAAGTACGGCTACGCGGACGTAATAAATTTTACGGCAACAATTATATGGACGTAATTTTTAGGGGTTTTAAAAAAAATTTTAAGAATATTTTAGTATTACAGTCCAACAAATATTAACATGTAGGTTTTTAAAATATAATAATTAATATTATTGTTCCTGTCTGGAAAATTAACATGTTATGAAAATTTTCGACATCTATTGAGGTAGAGAAAATGATTTATTTTACACAGGAACCAATACATGATATATATCATGTAGTATAATAATTGGCGTATGATGAAAATAAAATAAGGGGTATATAATTCTGAGTAAATTTCAGGTGCGGAAGTTCGTTTACTTACAAATGAAAATGCATGCCGACATAAATTGTTAAAAAGGAAAGCGGTTTATCTGATAATTTCTTTCCAGCAAAATGTGTGTTGGTGAGATGATATCCCTAATGCATTTAAGTACAGCATAAACTACAGATAACATATTTGTCACTCTGGCACAGTGGTTCAGACGGTGGACTCGCCGGCTCAGTCAGTCCTGTCTCGGACTAAAAAAGTGTAAAAACTGTTCTAAAGTGTATTATAATTCGAAAAAAGGACTATAATATGAATATGAAATACATTATTACATTTATTACCACATACTATTTGCTAAGTAGTATGCAGGACACGCGGAAGCATATTTTGAGTGGGGGGGAGGAATGTCGTGTCTATTGAATTTTAAAAATGTAAAGAATATTCGTAGTTATTATTTACAGCATTTATATATAACAATCCAAAATATTATTTTTAAAATCCTTACGCAGACAGACGCCCCTTTGTAAACATACCATAATATGTCGCTGTTCTATCAATAATTTTCTAAATTTATGCCGCCCTCAAAACGCTACAAAATGCTACAAGGTCCCCTGTAACATAGATGTAATATCAGTCAAGTGCGGAATTCAGTTCAGGATTGTAATTAAAAAGACAAGTTGGATAGTACACTAAGGATGTTAGACTGAAAGACAGTGAGCATACACATATATGGACGAAACGGGATAAATTCCTGCCTGATTTCACGTCATGTAACTTAAATTATCAATTTCCGACTGGCCTACATACAATATTGATTTTTTCTGATAAATCTAGCAATTTTCCCATTCTACACTATATTCATAGAAAGTGTCGTTACGAGTAACCTATATATTAATTCGTACTGTTCAGATATACTAATTTGCATATATGGTACAGTACTATAATATTTAAAGGTGAAATAGACAGCATATTGCCGCAAAGTTTATATACCAATGATATTTTCGATTATTTCGGGCAAACTTTTCGAAAAGCTATGTTTTAATTAAGGAGTGCCGAGGCCCACCCGCCAATTCCTACTCCGCGTGGCCTGGTATGAAAATATTTAGAAAAATACGGCTACTTGGTCGTCATTTTGTTACACTACTGATTAGTCGTAATATTCACGTTTTTTTTTGTTGTAAAATACGGCTACTTGGTCGTCGTTTTGTTGTACTACTTATTAGCCGTAATATTCACGTTTTGTATTTAGGAAAATACGGCTACTTGGTCGTTATTTTGTTACACTACTGATTAGCCGTAATATTCACGTTTTTTATTTTGGAAAATACGGCTACTTGGTCGTCGTTTTGTTGCACGGCTGATTCGCCGTAATTACGTTTTTGATTTTGTAAAATACGGCTTCTTGGAACGTCATTTTATTGATCAGCCGTAATGTACGTTTTTCATTCGCAGTGTATACGTTCTTCTTCTACTTCTTTAGGGCCGCCGGGGTGCAGGGTCAGCCGCTCGAATCCTTATTCCCTACTTATGTATATCTTTGCATCTCCCTTACTCGGCATGTTCTTCTCACGACTACATCTGTCCATCATCTCAGTTTTCGTCTTTCACTTCCCCTTGTTCCGCTCAATTTTGTTCGTCATTGTCTGTATCCATTAAGTATGCATGACCAAACCATCGCAAACTGCCTTCCGTCAGTTTGGTCTCATTCACCATGCAATTTGTCTCTCAAAGAGACACCTGCTATCCATCTCTGCATTCTCATCTTTGTCCGGTCCAATGCCAACTCTTCCTTATAGAGCCGAACATCATTCTCTTCCAGACAATAGGATTGATCGCTACAGGTCATTCAGTTTTTTACTATAATTAAACATTTTAACAATTTTCCTGATTAAATAGACTGTTTTTATCTATGTGTCGTACTTTTATTGTCCAGAGCTAAAGGTTTATAAAAAAATGAAATACCCTTATTCGGGATTGGTTAAAAATGTAGGTCAAATCTGAGAGCGAAATAAAACATATAGATTCTTCCTTATAAACATTATAAAAATAAGAATAAATTGATTAAATCAATGGAAAAATAAAGATAAACATGATTTTTCCATAAAATAGTTTTCTAAAGACCTTAGAAACGCATAGTTTTATTGATACATAAAAGTAGGTCAAAATGCCTGGGGTTACCGTCAGCCAATGATCGAAGCGCATCTCAGAGGGTACATTTCTACCGTAAGAGAAGAAATGGTTTCTTTAACTGTAAAATGCTTCGATCATTGGCTCACTGTATGTCCTTTTGAAAATACCCTTTTTAACCAGAGATTTAGATTGTGTGATTACAATATGCAAGAGAGGTGTTCTCAATTTAACTAAAAGGTCCAACTTTCACATAACACCACACACATGCCCAGGCCTAGCCAAAGATCTATTAAACAGTACTAATTATTTTCACGGCGGATCTCAAACCCGCAGCCTGCTGCTTAGGAGGGCACGTCATTCTTTCACAACTAAAACCAATTTCAGATTTTTTGGAAGATCGACTTTGAACATAAAGACACTCAGATATACAGTGCAACCAACCAGACAGACCTTTTCTGGAGAGCGGGGCTGCATCGAGAAAGTAGATTACCAGTGAACCTAATCCAAATGGAATTTTTTTGCATCAGCACAAAACTAGCAGAGAATTTGATTTACCATGTATTATGACATTATTAGGATGGATTATCGCCCCGATTGACTGACAGGTTTACTCTTCGTCGAAATAAAACAAATTCTAATCAGTCAGAAAGAAGTCATGCGATGTCGGTGACGCGCGTTGAATTTTAGTCATAATTATGTTTACGATTCTGAGACTGTTTTTTTAGAAAATAAAACAAATATGAGACTCCGAATCTTTTCAATTTTCGAAAATCTTGAAAGGTCTATATTGATGTCCGTCACGCTTTTTTGTCCCAAGTCGAATTTCTCAGGAATTTATGTCCGTCACGCTTTTGTTCCAAGTCGAATTTTTCTGAAATTTATGTCCGTCACGATTTTGTTCCAAGCCGATTTTCTCAGGAATTTATGTCCGTCACGCTTACTTTCCAAGTCGAATTTCTCAGGAATTTATGTCCGTCACGCTTATGTTCCAAGTCGAATTTCTCAGGAATTTATGTCCGTCACGCTTATGTTCGAAGTAGAATTTCTCAGGAATTTATGTCCGTCACGCTTATGTTCCTAGTGGAATTTCATAACTGTTTTAGATGTGTTGTGAATGACCTGGCCTGCCTCCTAAGCAGAAGATTTTCGGGTTCAAGACCCGCACAGAGGTAATCAACTATTTTGAGTTGGACAACCAATTTTTCATCTATATCCTTTCAACCGATCATGCAAATCTTGCAAATTGATGCAGAATTGCTTTGCAGTGCAGTTTAGTAGTGTGTACATGTTCCTAAGCTATCATTTCTGATAGTCCAGTTTCCTGAAACATCTGATTCATTAAACCTCCTTTTTGGTGGACGATGATGAGACAAGCATGAAGTTCCTGGATTCGCTGTTGCATATATGTCGGCAGTGATGATGGATATTATAGATGTGTGCATTGATGGAACGGACTGTTTTACAAGTCTATTTATTTAATCTATCTTCAAAGTTACGTGGTGTATTTGCACATTATAAACTTTGCATAGGAAATTGTACAAAAGACGGCCGAACTGCATACTGCTTTTACGGAATTATAAAAATGGATTATGTTTTGTAGCGTTTTGTGTAAGATTGACTTTCACTATATTTGCTACAATTGCGCACTGGGATATCTTGCATAGAAATGAAGAGGCTAGCTGGGCCGCCAGTTGTATATTCAAGTGCCAGATAAATAGCGAATTCATTAGTCCAGAAAATTCACTAACCCGGAATTTCTTCTGGAAACCGAAGTGCCGAGATTAGTGAGGCTTCACTGTAATTTCCATTTGTATAGCACTACTCATAGTAGTAGAAAAATTGATAAAAAATAGTGAGTAAGAAGTAATTTCGGATTAGTTTCAGTCGAAATTTGGTATGAAAATGACTAAAGAAAGCAGGCAGGCATTGAAGCATCCTCGGATCTTTAAAAGGGTCGGATAGGCCTGACGGGAAGAAGGTAAGGAAGCACCATTGGACTTACTGGTTCTTCGTTACTTTCGATAATATCAAAGTTTTGTCGTACATTAGATAAATTGTTGTCCTCTGTTGAACGGTTGGCGAACTTTCGCTAATATTGGCACAGGAGAGAGAGAGAAAGTTGAAAGCCATGTATGCACTGGGAATTAATCATGGCATCAGACGTGGCGTGCAACAGAACGTTTTAGTTTGATTACATAGTTCTATAAGGAGGTTTTTCATGTAGGCAAATCAACTTAATGCCAGACCGGCAAAAGTTATTGTAAAAATATGTCTTTCTAGTAGGAGGGAGGTATTCGTATTATCGAAAGAGTTTCAAAATGCAGTATCGTAGTTGAAATATATTTATTTCACTTTTAATATTATCTCATTCGAATGATGTCGGTATATGTTCCTAGAAAATACCCCTTTTCAAAATATCCTAGTAGTAGGTGTAGGTTCTTTTCTTACCGCGAATCGACCTAGATAACGATGTCAGCCAGCCGCCTCCACGTGGTGCCCTCAGGTTGAAATAGCGAAATGGCTGGCAACTCCCCGGGGCTCGCAAGAGTCGTGTTCCGGTGACTGGGTGTAAAAACTGTGGCCAACTCCCATCCTCTGGAAGGAGTCGGGTAAACAAAAACAAAAAATATCAACTAATGGGACGCCGCCACGCCATGACTAGGTCAAGGTCGCGCCCACATATGACGTCAGACCCCTCCCCTAGCTCACGCGAACTTTTGAATATCCCGCTAAAAATAATGTTTTAATGTACTGTAAAAATTGGGCGTGACCTTAACCTCTTTATGACGTGGCGGCCTGCCATTGACTGACCTCGTTATCTAATTGGCTGAGAATCGGAATTCTGTCGTTGCAAGTTAAGAAAATAACCCTACTACTACTACTACTTACACTTACTTATAAGGGTATTTTCTAACATAGTACCAAGATGATCACGTCTATTTTATGCAATTTCAGTGAAATTCTTTGTTTTAAAACTAGATATGGTATAGATTCTGTTTTGCTAACCGTTTTTTATTTATAAATACTGATTAAATATTTAAATTTCGCTTCGATTGAATATAAAGTGGTAGCCATATGTATATATTTTAAAGACATACTTGCGTTTACTACTGTCAGAATAATCCACATGATGTTTTTTGAGAAGCTTGTCCACCCGCCAAGCCTACCTGTACTGTAGGGGCATGTATCTGTTCCTCCTTTATCATTGGATCGCGTATTGTTTCCCGCAAGGAATCACCGCTCAGAATTATCGGACCATGTTGAATACATTTGCCTTCCCAGCGATAAGCAATGCAGGTCATCCATGTGGTGACGGTCCAGACTATTGGTAGCAACAAGATGGAGCACCTCCTCCGTATGGCAATAATGTAGGAGATGCACACTTCGTAAAGAATTCCAGAGGGCTGGAGAAGAAGCCATGTGGATTGGCCTGACTGAAGTCCTAACATGACACCAATATGACTAGTTTCCCATTATTGAGTTATTGATCGATTTGTTGGAACACTTTGTATACGCAAAATTTCCAAATTTCCTTTACTGATTCCATCAAAACTTGCCACATTTGTAACTGCTGTAACTTAATCATAAAACAGCCTGCAGAATCCCAGAACAATCGAGCAGTAATAAAGACAAAGTATACTGTATATATCAGTTATTTCCAAATTTCGTTTGAAACACAAGTGATTCATAATTGAATTATGCTAAAGTTATAAAAGGTGGACAGAGTTATTGTAATTTGTCGACAAAATGACAAAGAATAGATGAAAGAAGTAACGAAGTAACATCTGCGCGACAACGTCCTGCGAACGCGACATTTTCAGCCTTGGGCTATTCAAATAATACCAACAATGTATCCCTTGATAACCAAATAGGCGATATTAAATGATGTTTTTCAGGTGCTCTTTGGCCGTCCTTAGCGCTGTTATGATAGCAGCCTGACATGTTACATTGCCATGGAGTAATTTAAATACATCTTTGAAATTGTGATTGAGTGGGTTCGTAAATACCTGCAGAGTCTAACCCTCACCTCACTTGATCACCTTCTC
>JAUYWV010117449.1:0-12012 GCA_032274565.1 Nematoplana nigrocapitula
AATTTGATATTACAATTTAGATTAAATTTGATATTACAATTTAGATTAAATTTGATATTACAATTTAGATTAAATTTGATATTACAATTTAGATTAAATTTAATTATATAATATACTAGCTGGTATACCCTGAGTTGCCAGGCAGTAAATGAATGCTTTTTATCTTGTAATTAATTTTGCAAATGAATCTTTTTTTTAAACAATGATGGATCAAAATACTACTAGTTATGATTGCTTAACATAATAAACAAAGAAACTTAATAAAAAACATAACCAATACATACTACAGCTGCCAGATTCCATTTTTGACATTCTGTAATATACCAATATAGCATTGTAGCAATCATATACTATAGAATTCAAACTCCCAGTTCTGTAGTATTATTAGAAAAAGTATTTTCAACATTTTTGACTGCAACTGGATGGAATGATGGGTATCCTGACTCCTTGACCTTGACCATAACCTCAGAGGATGACTTCACTTCCCTATGTTACTCGCAGGGTTGAGGGGGTCACTTATTCAAAATTTTGGGACCAACAATCTAGGCAGCAATCCCAAACATACATACAGACATATATACAGATTGACTTATATATATATAAGATTAATTATATAATTAAAAATAGATTTTTAATTCAAGAGATATGTCGTTAATGTAGTTTGTATCCCTTTAATGGATTCACTTTTTAGACATGGTATTAAAAATTAATTTAATCTCAACTTTGTCTTTGGTGACATGCATTTATATATTATATTTGCTAAAATATTTTTTATTTTGTTTTATAAATTTTGTATAATATTTTTTATCAAATATTGTTTTGATTTCAGTTTATTAACAAAAACTGTTTGAAAGATTTATAATAAATATCAAAATTAATATTTAATATTCATTTTTAGTTATTAATCATTTTTCATATTAAAATAATTTAGCATTTTATTTTATATAAATTACCTATCTTAATATAAATTTATAAGTATTGTTTAATCATGGTAATTTTGAAGGTGGTACAAAATGTATTAGCTCTAGAGATTTATATAGTATCTAATATTTATTGATTGCTAATCTAAATACTAAATAGTAAATAAAATAGATTTATATTACCAAATTGTACTACTTGAACCAGAAATTTTCTACTTAGGTGGCAGACACTATCTAGTATAATTAGGTTAGGTTTTGTAATTTCAAGAAAAAAATATAGCTGGGTTTTTAATTTTAGACTTAGAGTGCAATCCCCCTTTGGAACAAAGTACTGTTTCGGAGGACATGTCCTCTGAAAATAATTTTTTTCTATGAATTTCATAGCATTGCTGGGAATATGTCCATGAATGAAATAAATTTATTCCAGAAGGGCCAAAGTGATGCAACTTTTTTGGCTTTCCATTTTGTATTTATAAAGACTTTATATTAAATATGTCCATAAACCTTAGATTACCTACATATACTTAAATACATGCAATACTTTCCAAAATAATCTTACATAAGATGTATATCTAATTAACATTAGCTAACATAATACCAACTAAGTATTAGAATTACAATTTATTTGGTTATCTTTTATTTTCTCGCGTTAAATTCTTTTTTTTTTTCAAAGTTTTCTGATTATAACTAAGTAAGAACAATAAGATGATAAGAATATTATTTATTTATTACATTATTCAACAATATCAATATCATGTTTTTATTATGTTATTCATTTTATTATTAATATTTATTTTCTTATTTAATAATGATCGAAAAAATTTGATAAATTAAAAAAATAATTTAGGCAATGGATAACTGGAATCGTTTTTCGCAGGGATAAAGTTCCAGATCTCCCATTTATATAGAGTAGAGATATACAGAGTTCAGTTTCTCAAAATCTAAATGACTGGAATCCTGTGAATGCAACATAGCCTGTAAAACCGCACTGGATAAAGCTATCTGTGCAGCAGCCTCCAACATATCAATTTTTCCTTGTGCAGAATCATGTGTCACCTTTTACTATAGATAATTCATTAACTTAGGCGTGCTTATAACTGCATATAATTCATGCGAAGATAGCTGTATCTAGCGCGGTTTTACAAGCTGAGTTAAGTACATAGGATGTGTCATTTAGATTTTGAGAGACAGAACTCTGTGTATTTCTACTTTATGAGCTCCAGAACTTTATCCCAGCAATACAGGATCCCAGTGACCGGAACTGCATCCCCACAAAACAGGATTTCGGTGACCAAAACTGTATCCACTGCCAATAATTTAACACAGGAAAGTAAAAGATAACCATTTATTCATATTAATGTCAGACTCACACTACATGAAATGAAATATTTACCTTTGCGAGTCAGAAAATTTGGAAGTTCACCAGTAAGCTGATTTGGCAAATTCTTACGAAGCATTATCATGTAAATTTACAACGAGTGCATCATATTTTCTACAAGTACCATACTGTACATAGTAGCTCTAGTTCATTAGGATCATTTATATATGAGTCTCGATCATATGTTATTTTAGAAATTTGAAGAATTAAAACAACCTGACCGATTCCATATCAATAGGTATCAATGTTTAGTTATAAAAAATGTTGCAATTAATGGGTCATTTATTTAAAACGAACAAAGGTTACTATCAGATCCTCATGCTTTAGCTTTGTAACATCAGAATCTGTGGAACTACTCTTAAATAATTACGTCGCGCCTGTTGCGTTCAAACCTGTCGCAACAAGGTCATAGACCAATTTGTCGTCATGTTGTTCAATGTTGACAGTATATTAAAGCTACGCCATGTTTACATACATGTCAAATAAAACTTTACAAATATTATGTAAAGAAAGTTTTTATGCTATGACACAGTTATTATAGTTTTTACATTTCAACTTTTGCATTTATACCTACTTTATTACTTTGACCTACTTCTGTAAATGACCAGTAGTTGCGACATCTAAAATTTAGCGACACCGTTAAGCAGAATAGCGCCACACCTCTGACCCTCAATGAAATATGTGTAAATGTAATCATGAGATTTTTATATCGATTATAGTGTAAGTATACAAAATTCCAGTCATTATTTTACAGAAAAATATTGTTTGTCCATATAAATCAAGCAAATTTGTCTGTTAACAATTTTACTGCTACAAAGCCAAAATGATTAATATTTCAAAATGAATGCACCAGCCCAAGAAGAAAATACAGGTTAAAGCGTAAAAATGTGTTTCGCATTAGCAATTATAACAATTAAAGTGATAGGCTATACTATAGTGAACTTGATAACGTTGTGTTTAATCTTTTTTATTACTTATCTCAACATATATCAACAGAAATAGCATCGCCCTTGAAACGGAGAGTACCGGTCGATTGTACCTGCGCATACAATGCGATATGCTCTCCAATAATGCTAAAGCCTCTTTAGTAAAAATACGAGTTTCAAAATTTGAAAAATCAGCGTGTTTATGAAAATATTAACAATTCAATTGACTGTCCGGTTGCTGCCTACAAATTATATCTAGAGAACATACAACAATGCAAAGGGGATTGATTCCCTGTTTCCGAAACCTTGTCTTAAACAATAAGAAGCAATCCAGGGGCATGTCGTACACAGAAGAGAAGACTGTTGGTAAAAATACATTGGATTCTATTATGGCGAGATTATCTGAAAAAGCAGGTTTGAGTAAACGTTACACTAACCACTGACTGTGTGTAACTACAATTACTGTGCTCAAAGAAAATGGCGCCACAAACAAATGAATTGCTACTTTTTCAGGACACAAAAATCCAGGAAGTGTACAAAGATACTGTAGAAAGCGAAGGGACGAATGCCACCAAGTTTGCAGGAATACGCTACAATAGGTTTTTCGAAAGTCGTCGTCAAAAAGGCAGTGTTTTAAGGAATTGATGTATGTTAATTAATTAATCATAATCTAGCGGGCACTTAATGAATCATTACCGCTCGCAAAATTTTAAATGAATAAATTAGGCTTCATTACGATTAGGATTTTTATATCTCAGTACAATAAGTTTCAGAGTAGATGAATTGGTGGGGAGACGAACATAATAAACCAACACAGTTCTACTGCAACTAAGGTATACTACAGTAGTAAGTATAGAGTTTTTCATTTTGTCGGACTGACAATATCTGTAACGAAATATTTGACGTATTAGGGGTTAATAGAATGTTTATTTTAGGCAAATGGTGTATGATAAAGGTTATGTATAGAAGAGTTTATTTTAACAAAAATTAGTCTACAATGTGATTGTATTTTTTTCAAAGACAGATAACAATGGTTTGATATAGAATCAAAACAGTTCTGTTGTCAACAAACAATATTTACAAATAAAAGTGCATCCAAGTAAGAATGCAAATACTCGTTTGCTGTACACAAACATTAGCAAAGATACGCTAACAATTGCAGCTTTCCTGTGAAATCAGTCAAAAGAAACCACTGTGTAGTCGTAAATGTGTAAAAACGGTAAAAAATCGAAGAGTGGAGTTAGATTAAAATTTAACTTGGTTTTCAATGCAGCTAGACCTTTTTCATCTGTGTTATCTGAGTTGTCATATTAAGGAACTTAAAATGGGAAGTCAAAAATCATAATTCTAACAATGCATTATCTAAACATGTTCTATGGACATACATTTCAGCCATATTATAAATAATTAAATTTAGATTTGGATACCAGGTTTTAAAATTTGAATTCGAACGTTCCCTTTGTTTACTCAGATCAATTCCTGCCGGCATGAACTCCACACTTCGATTTTTTGTGAGCGTAGCTAAACTTCCATTGTGAGTTTACTGCCTTTACACATGATTCTGACTCTAGATTGAGTCGAAAGCTCGAGACATATCTTTTTCTCATACGCTAACACATGGACAGTATTACTGAACATGCCTTGCGGTCGTGAGTTTCAACGGCTCATCATATGTACAAAACAAAACTACAAATATGTACATTATATCAGTCTTTATGGAATTTCTCAGAGAAGTCTTCAATGATCCCCTCCAAATGCTCATTGTCACGCAGTTTCACCGGGCCTCTTCTCCTCCGATTACGTTTCAACTTGCTCGCTGGCAGGAAGGATTTCTTCTCCCCAGACATGGTGACGATGCCGTTTTTCTGCAGATATTCTTCTATCTTCGACTCATGCATATTGTCCACCGTACAACTACGCCACAGTTTCTTGAACTCTGAAAAAATAAAGAAATAAGGAACAGTGTCAGATTGTCTTTATTCGAAACAAAAATCATCGAAATTGTGAACCTAAACCAAATCTAGTGTGATGTGGTTCGGGTCGCGGTGTATTAGCACTGTCCGCTATCCGAGAACGGTTTCGGATAGAATATCCATTCTCAACTGACCCATAGCATTTTTGAAAAGACTAAAAACAAAGTTGAATAATAATAAAACAAGCAAAACGAAACTACCATAAAGATACGTAAATTAAAATGAGGTTACCCAGCCTTCATCAATAAAGTCTCCTCGATCGAGAGTTCCAGATTCATTATACAACAGCAGCGGTGTATATGCATCAACACTTTTCGAGTTGCATGAACAGTGCAGCATACCTGAATCTCATACAGCACACTTAGCTGATTAAAGGTCGATAAAACTATTGAATAAAACTCGTACATCTACTGCAGAGTTTTCTTCACTGTATTTAGCGTTAGAATAAAATTAAATTAACTGAATAAGCAACAGGGAATCAAACTATATCGGAGACAATCTTCAATACAACATCGAAAAACACAAACTAATAGTAACTAATGCACTGAAGATTGGGTCAATTGGCTGAACGAGAATAACCCAACAAAAACCCTCGAAAGAAGACCTAAATTCCGCATATTTTATGAAATGACTAGTCGAAAGTATGCATGATCTGGGTATAATTTCATATTGAATGCAATATTCAAGGCGTCAAACAGGAAAATTCGATTTGGCACTATGCCAAAGGAGCGGATATTGATAATGCAACCGCGGGTGGAACCCCAAAGTGCACAGGGCGAACACAAAAAATAACTAAAAATAACCGTCAAAAGAGCCGCCCAGTTTCGGTGGGGACTCATGGTAACGCGTTGTAGAACATTCCATCAATCATTGAAAATTCCATCACACCATGCGTAGGGGTAGCTACACCCGATTCTATATGAAACCTAAAACGGTGGCGTGGCCTTCACCTACTTTTAAATATTCGTCCAATGCCAAATCAGAATGCCGATCCATTGATACCAAGCACGCATTCATCCGAATTTAAATAACCCGGGAAATTCAAATTTTATAATTTCGCATTTGGAGCAGCAATTCTTATGCGTGGGTGTCACCTTGACCTGCTGATGTTGAGTAAACCCGAATTTTATCGATGACGATGCGGCCTGATTGGCTGATCCAGTTATCGATCGATGACATGGCAATATTTATGACTTCATTTTGTAATTTTTGTTTTTATATTTACACATTTGACATGAGAACCACAGATGCGTCGTCTTTCAGTCTCTTTGAGGAAAAGGTAATCCGGGCTGAATCACAGTAAACAACATGCCTCAACCGCCGCTTGACAAGGTTAAGAGAAGAACGACCAAGGAAAGGTAAAGAAAAATGCTGAGAATCAGGGACACACATGGTAGAAGAATGAACAGATAACTTATTATAAGGAAAATGAGAAAATTACTTTTCCAGGAAATGTATTTTTGCTAAACAAATCTGTCAGTCCAAGGATTTATTGATTAAGACTGAAGACCCTCATTGAACAGTTCCCTGAATAAAAACTGCGCATTTCTTTCTGAAGGTTTTTACTCCTTGGAATGTGATACCACGGAGAGCTTCCCAAAATTAATTATCTGTTTGTATGTCCCCGCTATCTCCTCCTAGACCATCAATCGGAGAGAGCTGAAAGTTACACACCCTTTGCATGGTGGCACAGGACATGCACTATGTGATTAATTTTCCATCGCATGAGTGTCACATGTTTTGCCCTTTTGAGACTACCAAAAGTATGCGTCACTTTTATGCTTGTTCTTGATATGCAATCTTAATGAGATAAAGAACATCTTACGTCGCAGTGAAATCATTACTGACCAGTCATACTGCATTACCCATTATCAATGAATTCATCGATTCGTTCTACACATTATACGTAAAATCTCTAAATTCACATTTGTACTTAACATAATCCTAAAATATACTGCAAAATAAGGAACAACCGATCAATATTCATTCATAAAGACAAAGAATCAGTTTTTTTAATTATTGTTTAAAAACTATTGATTATACAACCATAATGGAAATTGAATTACGCTAAAGTTAAAAAGTTGACATAATGACTGTAATTCGCGGCAAAATACCAAAGAAATGAAGAAAAAACTATTGACTCCCATTCACGTGCTTCCAAGAGAAACGAAGAAACAACTCAACAACGCATTGCTCGATTTAAAAGCGACTGTCCATTAATATCCTGCGAACGCGACTGCGAAACCCTCGCACAGCGCACTCTCCGTCAACAATTAGACGCTGCACGAAATGCTCAAATCCGCACCAATTAAACACACACAGTACGCTGCCCGTCATTAAACTAACGCTATGGGGGCCACCGGTTCCGTTTAAGGGCATTTTTAGACTTATTAAGACTGCCAAACCTTTACATCATTTTAAACGTTATTGATTTGCGATCTGTAATGGGTCCATGGAAATGGTGACGGCATTCTATTTGAACATTTACTGCAAGTGATATTTATTTGGTTACATTGCGAGTTAGCAGACTCGTTTATATTAACTGTTTCGTTTTGCTTGTTTTAAATAACTTTGTTATTAGTTTTTTCAAACATATTAGAGATCCCTTGAAAATAGATCTTGTATCCAAAACTGGTCAGGAACATGTTATAATTCGGATTGGATCTCCTGTTTCTACTTAAAATTCGTTATTCACAATGCCAACACTGTACAAGGGGTTGGGTTTAACCACCTGCTCACCTTCGTCAACTTGTAAATCGAAGGATTTGTCGTTGTAGAATAGAACCATTTTCTTGTCATTACTCCGTGTTATCTGGGTCACCTGGTCGCCCAAATCTTTCAAGACTTTGTCCACATTGCTCAGACACTCGGTCACATCCTCTTTGAGCACTCCGCCCAAGCCCTTCATGTCGTGCCGGCGAAGAAGATGAAGCAGATCCCGCTTCGTCCGGATATCGTATTTGGGTTTGAAGATGAACTTGTTCTCCGGCGTCAGCTTAATCTTCGGATTGTTGGGCAGAGCCTCGCGTTCCAACCAGATCTGAGTCTGTTTGGGCAGGGTGTGCAGCACATTGATCTCATCGAGAATCTCCTCCGCGCTCAACGGGTGTCGATCGCCGTCCACATGACGCTCGCGCATGTACTTGACCACTTTGGACAGGACACTGAACCGGGCCTGATCCTGTGGGCGCAGGCTGGCAGTTTTGTAGTCGAACGTCATCGGCGGCTCTTTACCACCACCAGTTTTCGACCGTTTTTCCGCGGAAGGTCCGGCCCCAGTTGGTTGACTACTGCTGCCCCCCTGGTCAGAATCCCATGGCGCGGGTTTGCGCTTCTCCACGGTGGGCATGGAGCGGGCCTTCTTAAGGAAGTCAGCGCGTTCTTTGAACAAACTGGACTCCATTTTTCTGTAGATATCTAAACAAAATTATAAAAGCGATACTTCAATTCACGGATTCTCTTAAATACACTCCATTGAAAGCTAATTGCAACCTTTTTATACGAAATTTACATCACATACTAAGATACACTAATAAAACTTATTTTATTGAGTAAGAGGTGTAAAGGTACACTGATAAATATAAAGTTCAAGATAATAAAAGTTCAGGAATAATAATCCTGTCATCACACAGCTGCAAAGCTTCATTTGTTTTCTGCTCCAAATATTTGTGGTTTGCGCTGGTTATAAATATGTTTGTGTCATCCGCAAAAAGCCTTAGGTCTATTTTTGAAGCAAGTAATTTGGTATAGTTTATATAAATCAAGTACAATAGGGGCATAACACACTGCCCTGAGGAACTCCATAGCTAATAGATTATAACTCTGATGAGGTGTCAACTATAGTTATGTAAATATTCTTTTTGTTAGATAGCTTTTTAAAATCTGCCCAAAGGGTAAGAAAACTTTTGGTAAAAAATTTTAATATCAATGCTGTCAAAGGCTTTCGTTAAGTCAATGAAGATGCCTAGTACCTTTGACTTTTCATTCAAGCTTTTAACAATGTAATCATAAGTTGATATAAGGGCATCAATAGTACTATGGTATTTTCGAAAGCCATATTGTTTATTAAATAATATTTCATTTTTTTCAATGAAAGAAGTGAGTTGCTTATGTATGACAATTTCAAACAGTTCGTTAAAAGTTGACAGTAAAGAGATGGGTCTATGAATAATTAGCAGTCTCAGTTTTAATACCTCTTTTAAAAATTGATTTGACTTTTGCTATTTTAGACCATCAGGGTATTCTGCTTCAATAATAGATAGGTTTATCAATTTGGCAAGTAAATGTGCAAATTCAATAATAGTTAACTTTAAAAATTCTGGACTGATAAGGTCATAACCTGAAGAGTTTTTGTTTTTTGTTTTTTAATTATTTTAAGTATTTCATTAGGTGATGTTTCATTAAGTAGTATACTATTGTCTAATTTGTTTGTCAAATATTTATCAAAAGTTTGATCAGGCTTGGGTTTTAACTTTTAGGTTAGATGCTAGTTCAGAACTTATCTCCCTGAAAAAAAACTATTTGTTAGTTAAAGTACGATGTTAATGTGCCTGATTTGTTTAGTAAAAATAATGAATTTAGAATATATAAACATTCTCTAAAACCTTAAAATGTGCTCTTTCCAACAAACGCAATTGAGCACATTGTGCTTTATTCATAACAACACTTGCATGCATAGCTGCAGCAGCCACTAGTCTATTATATTAAGCAAGCTATGTGATTCTTGTGTCAGTCAGTTGGTAAATTGTGTAACGCCAGAACACATCATCTGATTGGTCATTTTGCTGACAGTCAGTCAAGCTGATCTATTGATTTTCTCTCTCACTCTGCAAGCAAGATTGAGCCAAAGCATGCAGTTAAACACATTGAGCACATTGCGCTTTATTCATAACAATACCTACATGCATAGCTGCAGCCAGCCACTGGATAATTTTATTTCTAATGCGTAGCTGCAACTTGATTCACTCACACGGCTTGGCTAGTTGGATTAAAGCTGCACACAGTCAGTCAAGCTGATCTATTGATTTTCTCTCTCTAAATCTAACTGGCAACCAATGATGGCTTTGTGTGTATGGATAATGATTTCTTTGCTTTGTCCCCATGTGGTGCCTATTAGTGCTTTTAGGATGTTTAGTCTTTGAGTGCATTTTTTAATGTGTTGATTGCATGATGTTTGAAGGTGAAGTGGGTGTCGAACTATATGGCAAGGATTTTTGGGCTTTTGTCAAGTTGAAGTGGTGTATTGTTTATCTGTATCATGATTAGTGTATGTCTGGAGTGAAAAGGGTTGTTGTACATTTGGGTATTCTGAGGTGGAGGTTGTGGTCTTGGAGGTATTTATGTAGTGTTTGGAGGTATAAGGACCAGGGCAGGGTTAGGGTTAGGCATCCTATCACAGGGTTGCGGGGGTCACCCATGCGAAGTTTTAGGTCGTTGGCACTAATAATCCCGTTGCTTTCTGCCAAAAACAGCCATTTCATAGCATTTTTAGCCTCCTTGACATCTATCCTGACCCTTTCCTCGAAGGTCGACCTCGCTCCCCTATGTTACCTGCAGGGTTGAGGGAGTCACTCGTGCAAAATTTCGGGTCCGTGGGACTGACTGTCTAGGCAGTAACCTTCTTAAACATACATATATACATATATATAGATTGACATATATATAAGATACTATAGTTAGTAGTACTAGTTCGAATTTTATTTTAAAGATACAGCTTCATTCAGGCAATGATATAAACCTCTATTGATTTAAATACATTTCTTTTCATATAACTCTCTTTAGGGTCATTCTTATATGCAATATGGTTGTTTTTATATGGTTTGTTATGAATGTGGGGGAAATACCGAAAAAGCCCAACAGGAATATCTCCGGCGTGGAACCTCAGACATTTTGCAATACTTTTTTTTTATTATTTGCCTCCCCGCTTTTGCTATTTTTGATGAGAAAATGGGCAGCCCTTTTTCTTTTCAGCACAAATTTTAAGTTCACTTATATTCCATTATGTAATCATTGAGCCTCAACTGCACACTGGCTTTGTAGTTATCACCCCCAGTCTGGTTTGACCTGCGCTTTTCTCAATACAGTACACACGTTTTAACCTGTTCAAATAGATTCCTAACAGCACATGATCATAGCTCACTCTGCATGCGGTAGGCAAACGGTTTGCCTACCATCCAAGAAGAGAGAATAAAAGAAAGAGGCTCAGCGGAGTCGGCTATTGATGGGGTACATTTTCCATTCATGGTAGGCATCTACTTGAGCAGGTTAAAACACATCTCTGGACTGTTTACTCACCCTTTTCGAAATTGAAGTAAGACTGAAAGGTAAGATGTTTCCTCTTTCAATTCATGTATTTTCATATTATGTGTTATCCACAAATAATGTATATGTGATATCATGTAGGTACGTTAGTGATTAATGTATACAATTTATCAAAATGAATTATTTTTCTCCTTTTACGAGTTAAATGTTTAATCAGGTAGACAATATCAGCCAGCAAAAATTTCTTAAAAATAAAACGCTTTTAAACGGCTTTCATAAACAAACCCCTTCGCATTTTTTTTCATAATGACCAATTTTGAATGTAGATTTAAAAAAATGTGTCATTTTTTGCCTAGCTTTAACGGTTTAGCCGGAAATTAATATTTTATTTCTTGTAAAAAGATGTGAAATTAATTTATTCTGATAAATAAAAAGATCTTTTTTATTTTTTATGATTGAAAACAGCAAGAAATGCCTTCTACGGCTCACCTTAAAAAGGAAAAGAATGCATTATTAACAAAATCAGCTGCCGGTTGTAAGGCTATCACATCCTA
>JAUYWV010117460.1:0-12012 GCA_032274565.1 Nematoplana nigrocapitula
CAACAGGTCACTACTACCCATAACCTGAAGAGGCACTTCAATAGAAATCACCCGCTGGTTGACTACGAGGAGGCCAATATGGCGATGGGGGTCCTGAACAAAGGCCCAGTGTCAGCGGAGGGGGCTCAGGTAACGCTTTAAGAGCTCTGCCAGCCATGCGAGAAGTATTTCCGGTTTCTCCGGAAACACAACCAGTATGTGCATGGCGTGCGCAAACGTTACCATCTTGAGGTCGTAGACCTCACTGAAGTCGCCAAAGCCGACCAGGGATGTTCGCCAGCGGCCAAGCGCCAGAAACTCCGCCTCTCTTCCGCTTCTTCCCTTGCTCCTTCCTCTCATTCCTCCAGTCTATCAGGTCCGTCCTTCTTTGACCCAAACCCTCTCACTGGACCTCAACTCGGCCTGCACCACCATCTCCCGACACGCGGAAGGAGAAGACCGCTCCGCCTATGTCACCGACCCCCACAGCTCAGCGCACAGGGCTGCTTCGAAGGAGGCCTGATCCAACCCACCACCCCGCTCTCCCGTGACGAGGAAGTCACCCCCTCCCAACTCCGCATGTCCCACTCTCCTCTTCTCGCTTCCTACCTTCACCGAATAGGGAAATCCCATTCTCCAAACTGTCTTCACTGCCTTTTCCGAATCCGAGACCCTTACCCACCTCTTCCTCGTCTGCGCTGCCCACCAAGCCGCCCGCCTCCATCACCTCGGCCGGAACCCAAAGCTGGCCGTTCTGGGCGACCCTCTGCGTGCCCTGTCCTTTCTGAGAGGGATTGGGGCGGTAATTCGCCCCCCCCCCGGAAGGCCGGGATAAGACAGACAGCACATTATTAAATTAAATGTCCGGAAATTGTAACCAGTCTATTATCGGGTATATAAATGTACCTTTTGAAGTCATTTGGGGCAAAACATGTACCCAACGAAACCAGAAATTTACCCCTGTCAGAGGTAAATTTACCACAGGTTAAGAACCACTGATCTAGTTGAATAGTCTCTCCCTCTTCGGTGAATAGTTGAAGATGGCCAGCGCTGTCATTTTCAGCGAGGACCATTTCAATAATATTCTCTTTATAAGGATGTGCAATGCGTGTAGACTGCTTTTGGATTTACCTTTAACATCTGACCGGAGAGACCGCTTTTTGTGCCAGATTTGTTTGAAGCACCATCATAACACTGCCACATAAATGTTGTAGCTAAATTACATGCTTCTCAAAAGCATCCACAGGCGCGTAGCTATATAGGATTTTGCGACGGGGGCGGGGGGATCTATGGAAAATTGTGAAAATTTTCCGACAAAGTATTAAATATTTCCGACAAATTTCACACATGATGCCTACGAAATTTCCGACAAAACCTTGACGGGGTCATGACCCTGTGACCCCCCCCTTGGCTACGCGCCTGATCTGAAAATGCACCGCATAACACTTCTTCAGGGATTCTGTCCATGCGGATGAAATGGATTAATTCTTTCATTACTTCCTTTTCGGCATCTACGAACTACAGTATATCTAGAGCGTCAAAACTTTGTCATGAAAAGGGGTGATTTCCACGAACATTATGGAATGGATTCCTTCAGCTTTGATTTAGTTGAACAGGTCTAAATGTTGTGTATTATCTTTCCCAATTAGGTTGCGATGACGAATGTATGTGGCATTTTTAAGCAATGACTTTTTCAGATGTTCTGGAAAAAAATGAAATTTTCTGGATTATTATTGGAAGCGCTAAATACTTCTTCCAATCGTCCCCAAAGAGCTATGCCCTGCCTCACGCATAAATGGATGGCTTGTGCTATCCGCTTCAACACATGTTGGTATATTCGCTACCGAACATGCAGTGCACTGTTCAGTTTAACTTTATATAGGGCTATCCATATAAAAACATGTTTTTCCTAAGTTGAATGCGCGGTTTTGACAGCTATTACTATACTTATATCTACTACGCAGCTATTAACATATAGAAATTAATAATTATAATGTATGCCGCTGTCAATATTTTTTTATTATGATCGCACATGTCCATTAAAAATTTTCTTTTAATTAATAATGGCTTTTTCATGCTATCGCCCTTAGAAGGGTTGCTGTCTTATTCTGTAAGGGGGGGGGCAAAAAATTGATACCTCGAGTGGAACCTCCTTTGTTTACAATTACAGATCGAATACGCTTGCGCATACTGTCAACTAAAGTTAATAGTATCAACATAACTAGTAAAGCGAATTCAAGGGGCTGTAGTGTGCGATGAAGTATAAATTCAACTCTTCTGCGAATCGCGCATTCATCGAGAAATAGCGTTCGACTCGGATACAGAATGGCTAACACAGAAAAGCATTAGGTAACTTGGTGTATACAGTATGTGAAGCATTTATTGAAGTCTAAAAAGAATCAATATTGTCTTTTCGGTACAAGCGCTTGTCTGACCGTTAACCAGATTTCTGCGTATTGAACACTACTTGTTTGTAGATCAGTCGATCCTTACTGATGAGATCAAATCTGTTAGCAAATTGGCTTGACTAAATTTCTCTAACAAATTATAAACGCCACTCATATAGCGAGTCAGTGGCTATGAAAGGTTGATTGGAGTTGTTGTACGAGGCTGTTCTGTGATCATAATAATTTCCAAATAGTCCGGAGTAACTCCATATACCTAACAATCTTCACGATGTCAATGGAAGTTAATTCTTACGAGGTATGTTTGAATAGACTTGTTTGTTTTCAATGTTTTTATTACATAGTGAACCAAAAATTCTGATTAACCTAAAATTATTTGCAGTGTTAAGCATGCTTTACATACAGTTTTACTATCCAGAAGTGACTTATCAACTTTCCTGCTATTGACATAAATTCGCGATATAGTGGAGTAGATGTTCCTCCTTTATTTGAATGTCTATTTTTTCTTGGATTTCTTTAATTTAAGTAACCATAATAGTAATCCCTTTCAATCTTACTGTGTACCTCTCCAATTGCTCGATGGGTGGGTAGTTATTTGTTGCCTTTTTAGTCTTTGTTAGCTTAGATTGCTTTCATATTTTAAATTTTGCCGAATAATACCTAGACTATATCACTCTTCCTATTGTAGTCCATTACTCACTATCTGAACCAGATGTCTATAAGACCTCCGACCACTGTGGAACAGCTGCTAGACGATAAGGCATTCAACTTTGCCCACATCACTGGTTCATCGTCGATGACCGATATGCGATCGAATTTCACACTAGACGGGACATTCATAGACTGCGAAAATACGGCCAATTCTGCCAATCGGCGCCAGTGTGACAAGAGACGGTACAAAACTGAACTGTGCAAGAAGTACTTGACCAGTGCAGCTAGAGTATGCGAGTACGGCGACAAATGCCAATTCGCGCACGGTACACACGAACTCAGACTGCCCTCTCGAAGTATCAAGTACAAGACCGAGAACTGCGGACCATTTCATTCAACGGGAATTTGTCCCTATGGGCGCCGGTGTGATTTTATACACAACGAGACAACGGAAAGGTTAGCCGAAATTCGCTACCAGATTCATCTCTATCACGAATATCGTCGCCTGAATCCGGACATCGAAGATGTGCCAATCCAAAAGTTGAAGGAGGAAATGACTAATATTCTTAAAAACAAGTCTATCAAACAACAACTGGCAGTGTCTCAGTCCCATTCCGTTCATGGATTCAATGCATGGAACATTCCAGCCTATATTCCTTGTTAATTGCTAATAATGTCCCTGAAAGCTACGCCTTCGTAGGCCTCCCGTTTTAATGTTTTAACCTTATTGTTATTAAATTATTGTTAGTTTTGCTCAGACCTTTATCCCTATTTGAGAGCCTATCACTTAAAGTATTTCTCAGCTGCACTCAGTAAGAGTGCTTAGTCATTAATGTTCTAATAAAATGTAATGATTATTTAATAAATTTACATTAAAATAAACCTATCGTATATAAACTGCCTTTTTATTCATTATCGTGTAGATAGCATAATGTACTACTTACCAAGTAATGAGGTGAGTACACTGTTTTCCAAGCAATTACAGTAGATTATATGGCACTTCAAGTCTGAATGCATGAGGATCTGTGTGCCTCCACTGATCGTTTGGCTTATATATATATATATCATAACCAAAAATCGATTGTTTTTGTATTAAATTACTAATATTTTTCTCATCAATCAATGTCAAATCTAGTGATTCTCATTTTTATAAAATTTTATCTCCGATGAGGCGGTGCTCCATCTTGGTGAAAGATTACATTTGGCTGTATAGCTCTTCTAATTGTGGCATAACGACAAAAATCCTAACACTGGATAGCGAGATATTGGCCGATTCCTTAGCCTTATCATTCCCATCTTTTGAATTTTTCTTGTGGGCTATGTGAAGGTTGTTGTGTACCGCACTAAAGTAAAGGACATAAATGACCTTAGAATAACTGCCGTTGTGGAGACCACTTATATGCCAAGAAGGACGTGGAGAGAAATCGTTTAGATGTCGCCCGTGTAACGAATGGAGATTTATTCATGATTTGAATAAAAACTTTACAATTTATGATATTATGTGAGTAGAATAGTATATACTACTTATGTGAATATTTCAGTATCTAACTCCAGTTGTAATTTTAATATATAGGTTTTGAAATTTATATGTAATGCCGTTTATATTTGATTGCGGAATTTATTACATAGAATTTTAAATTTAAAACGTTTTCACGATTTCAAAAATTATGCCTGATAAACATTGAATAACTCTTACAAAAATTGTTATTTTGATGTAAAATAATTAAATTCCCTCTTTCCAACAGTAAATATATTGGAAATTTGATAAAACCAGTTTCGTTAAACTGCTCTCCTATGCATAGAACCAATTTTTCCAGCTAATCGATGGCTATACCTGTAAATTATAATTATAACGTGTGATGTTATTCTCATCACACATATCGATGTTTTACTCTATTGAGTTGAACTCACATTCCGAATTTAACTTGTTCTCAGACAACTAAACCTGAATATGAACTAATTTAATTGTCTTGTTAAGAATTAGATTGTTATTGGTAGTGTTAGCCTTTATGATTCTCCGGTTCTCCATGTCAACACACCCTATGATACGTGACTGCATGTTGACAGTTGCAAATAATTGACTACGGCACAATTCCGGTAGTTCTCTGCTTGACCCGCAGTCTTTTGCGGGGTGTAATATACTGTAGGTCAAACTGTGAATTTATAAATAAATCTAAATTATATGGACCAAAAATAAATCATTGGCAAAATAGATCTCAACTGAATAGAGTAACTGTACCCTTATTTTAGGAAAGTTAAGAATTATTGATTTGATGCAATTTGATTAGTTAGGACACACTATTCAAACAAAAATTACCTGAGTAGTGTACATTAGGTAATACATAATATAGAAAAAAGCATGGGCTTATGTTTTTGCACCTATACCGTTACATAATTATGTTTTGTCGGATACGCTGCTTGCTATCCATTGCTGATAAGATTTATAGTATTAAATAGAAAAAAATATTATAATAATACACCAAACAACATTTTGTCAAGGTGAATGTGAAACGAAATAAGTATTTCCTATAAACAGTAGAAGTAAAGGGAAAGAGTGTTCGTATGAAAGAATACTATCCAATCATCACGAAGCTGGTATTTTCAGTTTGACATCGGTGAAGTAGACCGAAAAGATCGGTTTTTAGTCATTAATGTCTAAATGGAAAAGTTTGTATGGCGACGTTGGCAACAGGGGTTATTTTGAGAGAAAGAGAAGAGGTGCATTTAACATTGATCAATGCGGGTAGACTCTCGGATGCCAATATTTCTATTTCTTTGTGGGAATTGTATGCTGTATATATACAGTACATTCCCACAAAGCCTCAGTAGATCTTCCTGTGTCCGGGACTTCGCTTCCGAATAACCATGTAGCGCCTGTGCATTTTATTAAGCCGTGCAAAGTGTGGTTGGTACCCAACATTTTCAGTCGAAAAGCAGCCGTTCTTGATCTACTGTCTATTGTATTGAATTCTTGTCAAAAGGAACGTCAGAAAATCCTCCAGTAGTTCGCTTCAAGTAAAACGGTTTTTTAGCATCCCTTCGGAGACACTGCGTAGGCCTAAATTAAGTCGGTGGTCTCGTATTTGAAGGGGTTTTGGTCCTCTGATATTAGAATATGTACAGTATATTAAAGTGGGCAATGATTGGTTTAGTAAGTCTCCTCTGAGAATGCAGTTCTCCCAAAGGAAAATTTCCTATATGTTTTCGTTACAGCTTTTACATTTCTTGGATTGTTTCCTCGACATTCTTTCTTATGAATCCTGTTGCTTTTCTGATCTTCTGAAAGGAACTTTCCGAAAAGAATTTATAACCATAAAATAAATTACAAATTATTGCTTGCTTGATAGAGATTTTTATATCAAGTTCGGTTTTCAGTGAGCAAAACGGGATGAATTCTTTCAGTTGCTCAATGCTTTCCCTGGAAGATTTGTCAGCGATAGTCGCGGCTTTCTGTATATTCTCCTTAATCCATAATAACCGCATACTCTGAGTGGGTAGGATATCTTACTCATATAGTATTTTGTGCCAATGTTTTTGTGATCTGCGATTTTTATAAAGTTTTGAATCTCAATACAAACACTTTATTGACCAGACTTCCCTATCATCTTCTCCGTCTGGGTACTATCATACCAATGGACAACATAAGCTGGTAGATCATCTATTTGTGAAGTACACCACCAGGTGACTAACGTTCAGCTTCTCATATTTCATTGTTCACTTAACAGAGATTATTCAAAGTATACCAATCTTGTGTTTAATATTCATTTTTATGCGTAATTGACTGATTATGCTAATTTTCATAACATTATATTAATCGTCCGCTATTATTTATCAATTACTCGCTCGTGGGATACATAGGATGAGAAAATATCAGGAACCAGCCACATTTTCAAGTAAATAATTAATTCTGATGATTCAGTAGGAAAAAACAGGGAGGAGAATCATGTTGAGAAAATCTTTCTTTGGATCAAATCAAGGTCAAGTCAAAGGGGGCTAATGGATTTAAAACCTGCCTCGTCATAAATAAACCACAGTAGAAGTGACCTCTTGAAATGTAACCAATTTTACTTTTAAATTCCGAGGTATACTACTCTCAAATTTATTAGTAGTGAATTAAAATCGTATAATGCTTTTTAAAAGCGTATGTTTTACCTGGTATTAAACAATTTAAAACTTTGCTTTCTATTATAAAATAATTAAACAAATTTTTTAAAAAAAGTATTTAAAACCAGGTAAAACTATCCGCAGGAACCTGCTTATTCCAAATCTGCCTTTAGTTTTGTTCTGGGATCAACCGTTCAAAATTGATGCCCAGCCACATACACAGACAACTCTACATTTTATATATAGATGTATTCCGCAAAATAAGACCAAAATATTACGACATGATCATTAAAAATGGTAATTTTATTCAAAAATGGTAAACAATACGAAAATGTTAATAAAGCGGTGAACATACTCGACTCGTGTACTATTCCAGTTTATAAACTCATCGCATTAGTTATCTATTGCGTATTAACTTGTTTTCCATTCCTGACTTTTAGCAGCCATTTTTCATGTTGGGATTAATAACTATTTAAGAAATCTCAAATGATCATCACCTCTGAATTCATTTACAAAGATTTAGCCAGAGCTGTAGTCGAGTGGTAATGGGGGGTAACGCCGTTACCCTTCCTAAAGTTTTTTAATTTTAGCGTTGCCCTTCCTAAAAATAATTTTATTGGCGTTATGCCTCGCTTTTTTTCCTTCTCTATTGTAATTTATGCTGTATGTAGATGTAGATGTAAGTAGCGTTAACCTTCCTAATTCCTTACGACTACAGCACTGGATTTAGCTAACTTTTAATAGTAGATCTACAACTTAAATGCGTACATGCTAAACCGTGAAACAACAAACATGAACTTTAAACTTATTATTTTTATTTTATCTACTAGAAAATTTGGTATTGTCTTATTTAATCTCCGTGAACATTCTAAATCTTTCCTGGTTGCCTGAAGTGCATAAATTAGAGTTGACTTTGGTTCCGTGCGTGAATGGTGGAGTCCAAAACCTTTCTTCTTTGACATCCTTTTCTGTATATTTTAAATAGTCCCCAGACGTGTCACGTATAAATTTGAGTCGGGAATTATCACTTAATTCTAAATTTTTATGCTCTGTAGAAGCCCTTCAGCTGAGAGGTAGTCCAAGATAATATATCAGGGATTCTTGAAGTTGCTTCGGATTTACTTAATCGTCCAAATATACTGCTCTTCCAAGTCTTTTCCTCGTGAGATGTAACAGCGGCCCGCTTATTCGGTTTGACAAAACCTAAAGCTGCAGACATTTTTATTTGTACAGTAAGTCAAGCACAATTCGAGATTAGCCTATTTGAAATATTCGTCGCCATTGAAGAGACAGATCAGTTCATAGTTCAATTGAAATATGTTGAAGCATAGTAGCTAACACTTTCACTGTTTGCGAAGGATACTTATATCAATTGCTTTCCGAAAATCGCAATAAACATTCGTAAGCAGTAATCAAGATCTTCAATGGGCTTCAATCAGAACCTTTAGGTTTTGTCCAGCCTCACTCGCTATTCCGATAACAAGTTGCATAAAATACTCACGGCCCATTATCTTTAATTTTTGTATTCTCAGCTATTCTAATGACACTGTAGTTCTGTATCTGATGTCGTTGCAAACCGGCTACCAGTGTCAGATAGGGCCGATAACATAGACCCGAAAGGGCCTACTAAATTAAGAGAATGTAGGACCTGTCTCCATATCTCGTCTTATGTTTACCAAATTAGAAATTCAAATGACGTTAGCTAACTGTGGTAAAATAACTATACATGTCGGATTTTAAATAAGCTAATAAACTCGTTGGTTCGCCACTCGTAGTTTCTGTTTATTCAAAATCCTTCAAGTAGTTATTTATCATAAACATAATTCACTTTTAAAGTTACAAAGTCACAAAATGTAGCATTAACTTGATAGTTAGAACTTTTCATCCATACCAATTATGAATGAATAGAAATTCTGTAATTTCGATATTGAGAAAAGGATGAATTCACATGCATGTTCTCTCTCTCTCTCTCTCAAAATCAGTTGGCTCCAAAACGAGCGGCTGAGGCCTTCACGGATTGACGCCAATATTCACGCATGTTAACTGAAAGGAAATACAGTGGTGCAATAATTTTAACTTTTCTTGCGTCTGATCCGTAAAAAGACTGAATCCCAAACTTTCATTTCTACTGATATTTGGTCTTCTATTTTTAAAATTTATCTAACCTTATACTTTTGAAAACTGAGTATACTTTTGAAATTATATCTTCTACAGTTTTGAACATGTCGTTTACTTGATCCAAAAGTCAGTGAGATTAGTCTCTTTTGAGAAATGAACTTTTATAGTTTAGCAGTGAGTTAAAATTAACTTTCGTATGATAAATTTGGAAACATATAGTATTTTTCAGTAAAAAATCGAATTATAAAATACGATATTTTGTTTGATATTTTTTTCTTTTACTTTATGTTGATATTCTATCCCTGTCTATAATACGAAAGCGTAACAACTTTTATACATTGAGTGATATTACAATAAATATGCGATAAATATATTATGCGGCTTTGTACATGGAAGAAGAAGCAACTGCCCCGAGGCAAGCAAGTTTTCCTATATATTACAGTTTGTATTTTCTTTTGTATGGAAGGGAGTTATACTTAGTCGTTTTCACTTGGAATTAGACAGAAAATGTAGGACATTATGAGTACACTGGAGACTGTGAAAATACAGAAAAAGAGATTGTCCACACTTTTGGCGACCAATTCCCAATCTCTATTGCATTCTCTGGGCTGCTCTATTGTGGTCGTGGTGAGCGGTTCTTCCACATTGTCCGCGTGGGAATAGTGGAAGTCATCCAGCGGAATGTCCTCCTCGTTGCCGGTCGGTGGGTCTTCGCATGAAGAGCATTCGTCCAGCGGATTCGTGGAAAACTTGTCCACACACCGGCCATTACTGGGAGTCTTTCCCGACTCGCCAGTGTTGGTGGTCAGGCGTTCGGCGCCCGTGCCCGAATGGCCGCTGACCAATCCGCCCCAACGCGAAAGTCGTTCGGCCACCTTGGAAACGGCCATATAGCGCCAGTACTGACGGTAATCGGGTCCGGTTGTCCTCTTTCCCCTGGCCGATCGATGATGACAAAGCTGCACCGGTCGGCAGGAGCCGAATATGGAGACGAAGCAGGTCAGAGACGAAGGCACCAGTTGTTTAGTGTTCTTGCGTAGATATATATTTGTGACAATTACTGCCATCACCAGAGCCAAGGACACCATCAACATAGTTACGCCGTAGAGAATACCTATAGCGAAATGAACAACAAAGATAATCTATATAGAGTTATTAGCAGCAATCTAACTAATAAAAGTATGACAGGATGCTATTAAATCGTCTCTTTGCCCGTCCCAGGGCCAGAGAACAGGACAGCAACCCGTCTAATGGCTACATGCTTGAGAAAACCATTCTAGTATAAAAGATCAACATACCGCATATAAAAAACAAGGGTGTAAACTCGTTGTGAAACTTAGTGTAAATATGAATAGAGCCAAAATGAACTTTATATGATTTTAAAATGTAGTCGAACAGTCGTGTAAAAATTGCCATTGTATAAAATATTGCGATAATTGAAATCGTGTGCGCGGATATTATGCCTATATGTAAGAGTACGAACAATATGTAATAATTTGTAGATCAGATGACAGTATAATTTTATTTATTATATGATGTACATTGTACACTATATGTTTCAAATAGTTGGTATACATGTATTTCTCATTTCTGAATAAGCAATATCACATACAAATGAAATACTATGAATTAAAAATGTATGTTTCATTAAGGAAGTTAAATTACTAGTAAACAATTTTTTCAACTTGTTAGTGAAGACTCAACCACAATATGAGCGAACAAGTTCATCTTGAAAATTGCTCATCTGGCCATTTCTCAGGGTTCCCGATTTATCATATTCTTTCTGTTCTAATATATTCTCTTTGGCGTACGCGGAGAGGCGTTGTCTTTTAATTTTGACCATTGAGATGGTAAGTTGTTTGTGATGTATGCAGATGTTGTATTCAATTTGAGCAATCGCTTTTCGAGTGAGACAAGCCACGCCGGAAAATGTCCGACAGCTGGATTGTGTGAACATAGCAGTGTAGAAAATTGTTTGGTTATTGTCTAGCTCTAGCTGCTGAAGAGCGGTCTGAAGAGTTCTGAACTTTCGCATTGATTTAATCGAAACTTTAGGGTTTTCAGGTCAAGTGTGAATAAAGGAAATGCATTTGCGACATAGACAAAGTAAAATCACTCCATGACTATGGATTTGTATCAGCCAGGATCGGGGATCACATTAGCTCGTATATACCAGTTTTACGTCCGGTGTTCCTAGTCATTGGTCAGTCCGGGCCTCACAAGGTAGGATCCAGCAATACCTCTGTCCTCAAATACGCAAGTGACAAACGTCGTCTTCCTCTTTTTCAGAAATCAGTTAAAACGAGTATATTTTGCAATGACACGATTACCTTCTCACTTAGTCCATTATAATCACCATCTCATATTGAACACTACCAAAAGCAAAATGCTCGTTATTATCACTAAATAAAACAAGGCTCCAGTCCGATATACACAATTGTATCCATGAAACTTCTTGGTGGTTATCTTAACAATCTCCTGTTTTGGGATGATCATGTCAGTTTTCTTATCAAGAACTGTTATACAGTAGAAAACTGTTTGCTCTCCATATGGCAAAAATCCCCTCTTAGTGAAACCAAACTTCACGATATAACTCTTTACACATAACTAAATAAAATGGGTAGATTTTAAATTCAATAATTACATAAGCATTTGATTAATATATTATATATACAAGTAGGATTACCCGTATAGCGTTAGTAAACGCAGCATCTGTAGAATTCAAATTTATTGATTTAGCTTGGAATCAATCAGG
>JAUYWV010117471.1:0-12011 GCA_032274565.1 Nematoplana nigrocapitula
TAGTGGACCACTACGATTGCGCGCGGAACTTTCCACTAGAAAAATTGGTCTAATTTGTAGTGGCCAGCACCTAGTGGGCCACTACTTTTTTACACCGGGTACAGAAGACTTTTGAAGATGAAATGGATTGAAAAGGTGAATAATGAAGAAGTCTTTAAAATAATTAGTTGAAATTCTGATGAAAAGAAAAAAACGTGTACAGGACACATTATGAGAGGACCCTCGCAGGGCAGATAACTGATTTGGTTCTAGAAGGCATGATAGAAGGGAAAAGGGACAGAGGTGGGCAAAGAAAAGCTTGGGGAGATGATATTAAAAAATGCAGCTGAGTAAAAGCATAGGGATTGCAAAAAGGAAAGCTGAGAACATACACAATAGGCGTGTTATGGTTGTTAAACTTGTAATAGAAAACTGTATCTAATGACTGGTGATCATTCATTCGTATTAGTTTGTCTGATGAAACTTTACACTGTTCCTTGAACGATATATTTGTAATTGTCGTCTGCTAAGGTTGTTTTAGCCTTGTACTCTTTTTAATTAATGTATTCATTCTTATGACAGTTTGTCTGAAGAAATTAACTGCTACCCTTACTAGTTCTGATGATTGGAGTCCTAATAAGATTGTTTTACTCTTAGTATCAATTTTAATATGTATTCATTCTTATTACAGTTTGACGAACTATACACTTTCACTAATAAAGTATTTGTGATTGTAGTTCAATATAGTAAGACTGCTTTATAAGTCCTGTACCAGTGTTAAATAGTGTATTCATTTTTATGTTTGTCTGATGAAACTAAACGCCCCAGTATAATTTTGGGTATCTTAAGGCTGTATAACACCTACTACTATATAGCTATTTTAGTTAAATAGTTTGTACGAAAACCTAACTATTGTATAGTCGATTCAAAATTAAATTCGTGCTTAAGTCCACTTTTAGAATAAAATAAAAAATAAAGAAATCTATGATAGCCATTGTTGCACTAGCACTCGACGATTGAGATATTTCATTTACCTCTTGGTGCCAACCGTAACACAACAATATCAAATTGAACAAAACGTACATTTGTTTTATTAAGATAAAATATGTACAATATTTACGAGATAATAATATACACAATATATTCGAAAAGTTAGAAATGCTGGCCTTCAATACATTACTGCATAGTGTTCAAATGAGAAAATCTTATGAATTAATCAGGAATTTAAAACGCAAAGGAGCTGACAGCAGGACAAACACTATATATTATAAGGGAGCATTGTAGTTAAGCACACAATGATTGAGAGCTAAGTACGTAAAAAATTCTATATAAACCGGTAATTGGACAAGACAGATTAAAATCGAACTAGCGTCTGTACACAGAAAAACACTTGGTAGACAATTATGTAAATTGCTGAAGTTTTGCAGACATATTCACAACAATTAAAGCTAATTTATCAAGAGTAACTATTTAAAAGATTTATACAACAAGCATTTTAAAAATGACAATTTAAGGGTAATGGATTTAGGGCTGAATTAATTATTATCAACATAGATATCTACTTATTTCGTTTGTGTGTTCTGTCAAAGGAACCAGGTATTGAATAGATTGACAAAAGAAAAGTCAAAATACACTTATATACTGGGTTACACGAAGAAAATGAACAAGAAGTGTGATAGTAACTAACGCGTCTCATAAAAATTTACAGTATGTCGTGGATGTGAATTACTTAGTACTTCATTCATTGCTCATAAATGAAGTGCACGAATATAGTGATTTATAAAAAGGTTACATTCATACAAAATAAGAAGGCAATTCGAAGGGAAAGTGGGCGGAAAGGACAACGAACGCGATAAAGCAGTCTCTGTCTACAGAGGCCGAAAACTCTGACAGACGACGTTGTATCTTTTGATCATCAGGATGCTCTCTTAATGATAAGCGATCCACGTCGCAGGCTTGTCAGAGGAACGCGTCTTTTTTCTCCTGTGCTCGTTTTGAACACGACTTCGTTCGGTCGCACTCCGACAATGACAAACTTTTCCTGCTGCTCAGGTCCAGACGAATGAAGTCCGTGGATATGAACGGGGTGGCCACGAGAGAACCAATTGCCATCGTAGAACAACCGATTGTCGTCGCAGCGCACGTCGATGGACTGTTGTAGGCTCCCTCCTCCGCCCGTTGAATTTCTTGCTCCAGTTGTGGCGGCCGCAACGGACAGACTACTGGTTGAGGAGTACTGACCAAGCAAAGATTGACGTCAATGGAATGCCCAAGAAATGCAACAACTATGCTAGCGTTCTTTTCCCTAATGAAAATTATAAAAACAATTGTATGGTCACCACCCATAGCCCTTTGGCTCTCATGTCTGTACGTCAATCGTGTTCTCCAAGTTCTTTCATATAGAGCTGCAGTGCGATAAATAGGAGCCATTCATTTTCGGGAAACAATAAAGAGCAGATTAGACAACGACTTCCCGTTTATTATTTTACCATATCTCCACTCCACATCTAATACTATCGTATCTATCATTCTTTGTGTCTCAATGCTAACGCCAGTTCCTCATCAACATTTCCACTTTTATCGTAGTTTGTTAGAAAAACGACGCGTGATAGCACATATTAGCGATTTCACATTTTTCTCGCAAATTTTTATACATAATCATGAGAAAAACTGTGTAATATCAAACGCTATAATATCATCAAATTTAAATGTAAGGAACGAAATGCGGTAGTCTCACTCAACTACACCAATTTCCATGACAACAGGAAATGTTGTGATGTGACCCTCCAACTCGAGGAAGTAAACAAACAACCGAAAATTGAGAACGATAGTAGGAAACTCGAAGTAAAAAGCAGTTGACGCGGTGGATAACTACAGTAGAGTTATCTCGCACAGATTCTACTAATCAAGTTATGTAAAAGATCGACTTTCTGATTCCGTCTATTGCATCAAATATTTCCACAGACTAAAAATCCGTATCATATTTCAAATCTACCACGTCGCCAGCCAAAGAAACTGAAAAGGTAGAGCATAATTTCAGAAAAAGTATTTATTGCATCCGTAGTATTGTACTAAAAAAGAACCTAAAAAAACTACCAAGCAAAACTTCACAAACCCTTGATGTCTACTGTGAACTATTTCTGAGAAACATAGCGGATTATATTCCCTTCTCACTCTCAATCGACTCCCGTCGATATGGAAGGAGGGCGATGTTGTACCCGTCCATAAGAAAGGCCTGCACTCAATTCCTAACAACTTCGTCCCATCTATTTGACATGCGTTGTTTGTAAAGTTATGGGAAGAATAATAGCGGATGCTCTAATGGTATATTTGAGGACCAACAACATGATCACTGATCATCAGTTTGGCTTCATGGCACAGTGTTCGACATGTACAGAACTCCTGGCTACACTAAATGACTGGACTACCTCGTCAATGACAAAATGCGTGTTGATGCAATTAACATCGATTTTGCTAAAGCGTTTGATTCTGTGTTACATAAAAACATAATTTCAAAGGCAACGTCTAAGAGTTTACTAACAGAGCAAACTATTTTTAAACCGTTTCCGCATATCTGGATCCCCTGCTGGATATATTCCACCTCCTCATGATTTCATAAAGAAGTAATTCCATCTGTCGACCAGGTACGTCAATTTCTTACTCTCACCAATCCATTCGAGGACCCTGGGACTGATGGCATCTCAAATTGGATACTGAAAGATGGGGAGTGTAGTGCTGCTCCAATTGCCCGTTTTCCATAGTCCTTCTCTTGTAACTGATGTCCTATTGCACTTTCTTTCCCGGACGGTACATTCTTCTTTTCGTGTATGTAAGTCCCTGAGTCTGTAGCTGCTTACCTCCGTCTGTGCTGGAAAGTCATTCCTTACAGTCGTTTTCTTCACTTTCTCGCGACCGTTTCATCTTCTCCAGTTGGGATCTTCTAATGACCGATTTCGCTACTCCCAAGTTGATGGCTGTTCTTGCTTGGTCTAGAGCCGTAGCTTCATCCGCTATTGTCTGCTTTTTCATTACCCGCGACTCCGCAGCGGCTGGGTACCCACATGACATGAACGTGAATAAAGTCTTTCATCTATAAGAGGCGCATCCAGATGTTTCCCGTCGTTTTGTCCCATGGAGCAACCGACCCTTTTTGCAGAGCTTGGATTGCGGATAGCGAGTCTGTATGTACTCTCACATACCATCTTTCTACTCTGTCTTGTCTACCTATTGCCTGTTCTTCAACTATATTGAGTGCTTCAATTCTGCTTTAAAACTGTTGGCAAACTGTCCCGCCGGGACCCGAAATTATTCCACCTCTTCCGACCTTACAAAACTGCCGCCTCCTTTACAACCAGTACAGTCCTTTACCGATCCGTCGGTTCCGATCTCACAATGGGGCCTTTCCAACTCCCCTAACGCTTGAAGGCATCTTGCTTTCTTTTGTTCTTCGGGGTCCGATTTCCTTAAACTCTAGTCTAGTCAGGGTGGTGTCCCAGGTTACTCTTTCATCTTTCATTCTGTGGTATTCCAAGGAGCTACCGATTCTGCTGGTCTCGTTACCTCTTTCCACGTCTCTTAGCTTGGCTTCTCCGATCACCCTTTAGGTTGTTCTTCTCCAACAGTTCTTATACTCGTTCTTTACCTTATCTTTCGAGCCTTCAGTCTGGGTATCAATCAATCAATCATTTGTGCCATCTTCATTCTGGAGGTTGCCGACTATAGACCGACAAAACTGTCTATTCTTAGCAAGTTGTGTGCACTCCGTCAAAGTTCTACCCGTCCATTCTTGAATATTGTCCGTCCACGTGATCCGCTGTCTCCCTCGTGCGCGCTTTCCCTGACCTCAACAAGCCCTTCTAGTGTGTCAATTTGCATCGTTGAGTGTCTAACAACGTATCCAAAATAGATGGTCTTCCTTCTCTTACTCTCACATATTAATTCACGTTTTCTTCCCAGTCTTTCCAAGACATCTTATCCTTCCAAGTTATCTTTCCGATTCGTCTCAAGGTTCACATTTCAAACGCCGTTAACTTCTTTCCATTGCTTTGTTAATTGTCCACGTTTCCACTCCATACAAATGTAACATTTTACCAGTCGCATTTTGAGTTTCAAGTTTATCTTCCTTGATGTTAAGATATTTTTCATGTTGTTAAACGTTGACCTTGCTATTTCTATCCTGCGCTTTATTTCAGACTCTGTAGACGCGCCATCTGTAATTGCTTGTCCTAGATTGTTGTACGTTTTGACTTGTTCCAGTAGTACTCCATTAACTGTACATTGATTGTTGGTGCCTGTTTCTTTTTGCTTATTACCATTGTTTTCGTTTTCTTAATATTCATTTTCAGTCCGTATTCTTCACTTTTTTCTTTGATGATGTTGATAATCTTCTGTAATTATTCTTGTGATTCTGCTAGGAGCACAGTATCGTCAGCATACCTTATGTTATTTATTGACCTTCCACCCATTCAGCAATATGAAAAACGGGTAAGTCCAAATCTGCGTCCTCATCGTTCCATTCCCCTCCTCCTGACAGGCCGTCTTGGGAAGAGGCGAGGATACTTAAATTGTTTATACCAAGTTTAGGAATTCGACCGTAAATTAAATTTGGATTTATTCTACAAACATCACCATAAAAAACTACCACTCCTGACCTTTACATTCTTTTCAATTTAGCTTGTCTTAAAACTATAATCGATTGCTTCATTTACTAATTCAATATTATTGATTGACTCATTTAAATCGACTTTGAACAAAACGATGACGTACATACAGACACAGAGATCAGACCCTTTTACAGAGATGCTAGAACGCATCTGATTATTGATTACTTAATAATATAATGACCTGTTATTGACAAAAAAAGGACTTTTATAAAGACTTTTAAAAAGAAATAATGACCTATACAACACATCAAACTGGATTTAAACTATGATAATGAGAGTAGTTATGATTTGAAATATTACAAAAAGAAACAGTTAACTGTGAAAATTTCCATATGACTAGATAGATACTATTTGATCATGTCATTCTATGTTGTTCTTTTAATAAAAAATAATTTTATGTAATTACTAATTAACATTTTCATTTGACCAATTTACTTTTAAAAAGTGGAAAATGTCCAAAGAATTCCAAACAACATCAGACTTTTAGATGCGTCCTAGCAACACTATAAAAAGGGTATGTATGTCTGTCTGTCCTTCTATATGTGTCACCGTTTCGTCCAAAGTTGATTTGAATTAGATCAATAATACTGAATTTTATTAAATGAAGACATTGGTTCGTTCAAGACTTCCTGAACTTCAGAGAATGGCAGGTTTGATAGATATTTTTATGGTAATTTTGGAGAAAAAATACAAATTTATCATTGAACTTTCCAATCCTTGGTGAATGTATATGTCCCTACAATAATATAGATATATAAATGATCATTTTTTAATTAATTTTATCAAATAAAAAACATGTTAGAATTGTATGCAAATATCTAGTTTTCACTTAGTAAGGCGAATGTTCATTATCAGCTGATCGTGGTTCACTCAACTGGCAAAGGTGACGTCAAAAATGGGTAAGCTGTAGTATGTCTTCCGTTTGCAAAAAGAATTTCTGCCTTAGGGTGCACTAGAGTTATTGGTTGTTCCATGTAACTTTGATGAGCAATCAGCTCCTTCACACATACATATATAAACATAGTCAATCACTGTGGAATTTACTAATTTATGAACCAGAATATACAGATATAGGACAAAAACAATGATATAACAATATGATAGCCTTAATCTTACATTCTTTACTAAAGATATATTTGATAGTATTTCTTCATAGCAAAATTGTTCCATTCCACGTCCAAATGTACAACAGAATAATACCATCCTTGATAACAGAAAATATAGAAATTGAACTAAATGATATTTTAAAGATATTATTATAATTAAATGTTATATATTTTTAATAGATTTCAAAATACTATACAGTTTCCCCAACATCACTCAAATATATTTTTTAATTTAAATTGTGATTAATATTATATTCAGTAAAATTCAAAAGTTCGTAATTAAATTTTAAATATCATCAAAATCTATATTTAAGATCACATGAAAATCAAAATGTTATATTGTTTAGGGTCCTTGGAATACAAAATAGTTTTAAGAAGCTGAGGCATGGTCTGTGTTTTGTTTGTTTATTCCATTAACCTTAAATGAACTTATAGTCATCCAAGTTACAAACTGTTCTAAATAATTCACTATAGAAGAATGCAGAAAAATGCAGAGATTAAAATATGTAAATCAATAAAAACTATATTACAATAATGTGGAAGGGTAAAAGTCCAACATCAAGTTTTTTAATACAATGTAGTAATACGATTTGACAAATGCACGTTTTTATTAAAGAAACTTTGGAAAAGTAGATAGTAAATATAATAGTTACTTTGAAAAGTTAATGTAATGAGAATGATAAACCAAAAAGGTGGTAGCTAATTATAAAAGATGAGGAGTAAATAAATGATCCTACTGAATTGCTCGGGATTATATATCTATGTTTTGGAAGAGGTTCTTTAGGATGACTGACTGCATCATGATTTGAAGAAGCACTGGTATTCAGAACTGAACTTATTTTCTTTTTAAAAATTTGACTAGTGATTGGAGCATCATCATTCTATATTTCTGATTTGCCTTTGAAATAGCTAGAACAAACATACTTTTATCTCAACTCCAAATCTTTATTCCTTTCCAAATATGTCCTGTGTATTTTTACAGCTAAAAGTTTGTCCACCTTATCAAAACCAGGATCTTGCTTGCTGAAGGTTTTATACGCATTAGAGCCTTCAGATTTTAAAAACTTCTTTATAATCTGTGAATTAATTTAGTTTTAATGTAATATTTATGTTTGAGTACACCCTTATATGTTCAGACATGTTGCCGTGGAATTGTAGCCCAGGCCAACCATCTTGTCAGCATCTAACTCAAATTCTGTGAGTTGTTGAAAAAGACTGTACATTATCACTTCTTCCATAATCTATTGAGTACTGACAAAAGAAAGAAAATGTTTGATGCAATAAAAGTCTGGAGGTGGGCGCAAATTGAAAAACAGGTTACTTGTTGTTTTACTAACCATAGCACACTCGTCCGCCATCATGGAAACAAGAATAGCTCATCAACATGAAGTCAAAATAACATTCTATACTACTGAACCACATAAATTTAGTAACACATTCAGGATACTGTGACTTATGTAGTTGGCATTTGTAGGCGCTGATTGAATATGTTATTGAAGATGTACATCTGTCTCATCTCTTAATTTCAAAAGTGCCATGAAGTTACTCTGATTATCATCATGTCTAAGGATAACTATGTCTTGACAACCATACATAATCAATATTTGAGTGATTGTAGAAAGTGCATTCAACCTTTGACTAATATGCCCTTGATATCGATTGCAGAATACCAGTCTGATTCATTATCAAAAGGGGCACCATGAGTGAATTTAGGTCTGCATTTTATCTACTATAACTTTACTATCAAGGGGGGTACCATGAGTGAATTTAGGCCTCATTTTATCCAGTATAAAGTATTATTGAGGGTGGTGCCATGAACAAGTTGAGGCCTCATTTTACGCAATATAACTTTATTATCAAGGAGGCAGCAAGAGTGAATTCAGCCCTCATTTTACTCAGTATAACTTTACTTCTATCAACAGGGTGTCATGAGCAAATTTAGGCCTCATTTTACCCAGTACTACTTTATTATTGAGGGGTGCCATGAGTGAATTCAGGCCTCATTTTATATAGTACAATTTTTTATCGAGAGGGGATGAGTGAATTTAGGCCTCATTTAATGCAGTGAAAGATTATCATGAGGGAGCTGTTTAAAAAAATAACTACACAGATATGTATATTGAGTATGCCTGGCAGCGCTACTCTATAATAAATATTATTATATACTAAATTTACCATAAACATGAATCTTCTTGACAAAAGAAGAACATACAGTAGATAGATAGACTAAGTTTTAAGTACAAAGAACTAAATGAATGAGAATCAAATGGCAGTGATATAATTAAGAAAAAAATAAATGCAAAACCAATCAAAGAAAGCTTTTCCTACAGATTAACTTTGCTCTGTAGTAGGTACTAGGTTTCTTGATCATTCAAATAAGCTATAAAGAGAATTTGCATGTTAGCAGAAAACCATTTATAAAATTCACTATAGCCTGGTCTTATTTGGATGCATCAGCAAGTATCTGAATGTTTGCTGACTCATTACCAAGCCAAAAAGAAAAAAGAAAGAGGAGGAATTAGATAATTAAGTAACTCAATTTACTCTCTTATGATTTTAAAACACCAATCCAAGAGAGCTTTTCTGCCTGGATGGCTTTGCTTTATAAGCTTCTTATTGGATTCAAACAAGCTATAAAGGGGACCTATGTAATAATAGAAAATGTTATAAAAATTCATTCAGCTGTAACAGCATGTGTACGAATGTTTGCTGATTTATTACCAAGACAAAATGAAAAAAGAAAACAGTAATTAAATAAAAGGATTTTTGAGGTTTTTAGTAAGCTCATGCCATATGTCTATCACAAACTATGTACCAAATGTGTAGAATTTTATGTTGAAATTTAAATTTTTAGTATTATTTATTATTGTCTTGATCCAAATAGCCTTTTGTCTTCCCTTTGCTATATAGTGTCCTGGTTGTTTATACTATTTTTGAGTGCTTTCTTAACTGGAGCATTATTATTGTCTAAGGATATTTCCTAAAAATTCGTCTTCTCTATTTAATTACTTGTTTTGTATTGTACCTATTGTATAATTTTGCATTATTGACCCTGCGGAAGCATTTTATGCCTACTATATATCTAAGTAATTTCCTATAAAAATATCTATTTGTGAGTCTACTTCTTGTTGTTGCTATACCACAGTTTTGAGTTGTAAAGAAAAAATTAAAGCAATTAATGCAATGAAGACTCAAAGTTTAATTCCTTTCCTAGTAAAGAGTTTTTTATATTTGCTAATGCCAGCTGCTAATTTTTTATTATTTTGTTATGTTCTCCTCTGTGTTAAGCATTAAACTTAGATATTTTATATTCTTTCATTCTGTAGAATCATTTTCAAGCTTTATAACTTCTGTTTTATTTTCATTTACAAATTAGATCTTTTATATTCAGCAATTAGCCTGATTGGTATTTCCCTCAGTATTTCTTCCTTTTTTCTTTGTCTGTGATTTAGCCATGTTATCCAAATATTATATTTCCATGTAGTCTATGTATCTTTCATGGTAGTAACTTTTCTTCTGTATGATTTTAATCAACTTTGGAGTTAGTGCATCTATTAGGTAGGTTGTAGGTGGTAAATAGGATGGGACTATCAACAGTAGACAATAAACGGCCAGTCCATATATTTATCGGGTGTCGGGAATATGGCTCCTAGCGTGACGTAATTTAATAGGGGGTGTTTATTATGGCATGACAGAATGTGACAAAGGGGTGAGAGGTGTCAAAAAATGTTAAATTTAGTGTGATGTAATAAGTAAATGGCCTTTTTATGTTTTTCATTTAGCAAATTTTATAGTTCGAAACCAAAAATATATATTGCAGTTTTTCAAGCAGGATCTTACAGATATTTAACGTATGATAGTATAGAAAGAAGTATCCATTTATACAAATTTATTGATTGAAATATATATATGGCTTGGCCATTTATCATCCTTATGGCCTGGCTATTTATTATCTGTAATGCCTGGCTATTTTGGGCTTGGCCAGCCATTTATTACCTATTGTCAGACTATCTCCCTATGGACTTCCCCTATATTTGTCGAAAGATTATCCTAGATAGCTATTGTTTTTTACTTTTATATTTAGATTATTTATTAGAGTGCTAACCATATGTAACTCTTTTTTTTAAAGAATTTTCTAATAAATTTATCCTATTTATAGAATTAAAAATTTTGATAGGTTTAGGAAGATGTATGAAAGCTATGATTTATTGAAATCATAGCTCTTTCTGCAGGTAATTTACAACCTAGGACATGTTCTGTGATCTGTGGTTCGTCTGCCTCTTCCATAACCTGTTAGGGCGATTCCATAGTATAGCATCCCAAATTAAAAAGTAAAATCAACTATACAACCATAAAGCCAACTGTATAAATAATATGAGTTAATAAACTATAAATATAATCCAACTATTACAGAAAGCTAGTAGAGTGTTGAAATAAATGGAGATAACTAAAGAAATGCATGGCATATAGTCAACAGATATACTATAGCTTTACCACATAAACCTGACAAATATAAATGTATAAAGTCATTATAATCACTCAGGCAATAATATAAAGCTTTCTTGATTAAATGTGCTAACATGTCTTTTCATATAACTTTAATGATATCCCTTCAACTTTCAAGGTCATTTTTATATAGTTGTTTATACAGTTGGCTATACGACCAGCATATAATAATAATTTGGGATGCTAAACTACGGAATCGCCCCTGTTAGTTTTGATAAGGAAGAATGAAGTTGTCTAATTTATGTTCAATCATATTTTTATTGAGCATGATATTGGCTATTATTTTATAGGAAGTTGAGAGAAATATAACTGGTCTAAGGTTTTATACTAAACCTTTTTGTTTTCTTGATTTTGGGAGAGGGACAAGGTTAGGCATTGCCACCATGCTTCATTGCGGCATTGGCAAAGTTTATATCTTCAGAATCAGGGTTTAGCTGTCCCGGGATATTTCTTGTACAGACTATTTCTTTTAGGATAAAGCTATAAGATAGAAAATGCTATATGGGCTATTTTTTAGGACATGTCTTTTTTAGAAGCTCTGGTTCTATGTCATTTATTGGGCTGCTTTTGTTGTCTTTACTGCCTTAATACCTACCTCTTCTGCTGTGAAAGGATTTATATGCATTGCCGGTAATTTTTTTAAGTAGCTAAAGCAAAGGGTAAAGCTGTAATTTACTTTTTCTAGCTAATATTCTAATATCACTTTATCCTTGTGTTGGTGTTAATAAATTATATATTATCCCAGTTAATAAATATA
>JAUYWV010117482.1:0-20716 GCA_032274565.1 Nematoplana nigrocapitula
ACTATGTTGTTTAAATTTATAATGTTACTATGAATCTCTCTCTGTAAATAGGTATATGGACATTGGTATTACAGTTTTAACAGTTTTCTAATTGTAATTATACATATTTGCAACTAAATAATAAATTTGTTTAAAAAACGAAATTTTTTTTGCAACCCCCCATATATAATTGAACTTGAATGGAAGAAATTTACTGCTTATACTTGCAAGAAAGTTTGTCTAAGCATTGTTCGACGAGACAGCATCAGGGACTGCTTTGGGTGCGCTAGAGGCCGCCAGTATGAGCAGTTATGAGATTTCATCTGGTTAGGTGTTTCATTATTATGAATACTACTCGTCAAAATAGAGTAGACTACTCTTCAATCAACATCCTCAAACACTTGTTATGAACACCACGTAGGTAGGTTACGTTTTGCTCTGCACTCTCCCTCAAGCTTTGTAACACAGGCACTACAAGTACGACAGTTCACTGAACAAATTTATTTCCTAATTACTGACATTATATGGTGTTCAACAGTTGTACTGGCAGGCAGCCGTAATCGCCATTTCTGTGCTATGGTATTAACAAGGTGAAAAATAGTTTATCTCTCAATCTCAACAATTCCAAATCAATGTTTGCTCAGAAAGTTAGGAAGGCAAACCTACTGCACTAGTCAAGTCGAATCAGCAGTTCAGCAAAGCAACCTGAAGCTGATGAAAGACAGTTGGCACTCCGTGTTATGAAACCGTTTAATTTCCCGGAAAATATCAAGCTACTATACCTACTCCAGCATGATACGGAACGTCGTTGAATACGCCTCGCCGGTATTTGGCGACCTACATCAGAACATCGCAATTAGACTTGATCTATCCTATTGGATTGTGTGTTAACTGCAGCGAAATTCTTGTTGTTTGTGTGGAGGTTACCCGGAACTAAGAACAAAATGCTTTTAATTCCAGAAGATCAGTTCGCAGTAATCAACACTATACAGCCTTCTGTTTGTACCAACCACTTGATTTCTATTACGTTTTTGCCTAAAACACGAGTATACGTTTATTATTATTTCTATTATTCTGATCTAATTTTTTCTCTTTCTCTTGATTTCTTCTGTTCAGCATTCGCTGGTAATTGCTTAACACCACACAACTATATTCACGATTTCAATTTCTTTGTTATCATCATATTAATTATTCACCTTGTCATCGTGTACAGTACCTCCAGATTGGGCACGATCCTTGTCCTCTAGCCCTCTCTATTCTCGGCCAGGTCCATCTGGTTGCGGAGAGTATGACCTGTCGCAGCCGTCATTTCATCGATCCATCGAATGGGAACTCTTCCTCTGCACCTACTTCCCTCGACTTATCCCAACATAATGGATTTTCCCAAACATACCCCCCACTTGCCTCCGCACAATATGTACGAAAAACGATAGCTTTGTTCCAAGATCATTGAGCTCATTCATATAGAGTTGGTAATTGCTGTTAATACTGATTCATTCGTTCTTCGTGCTGTCCAAGGTATTATCAGCATTCTTAACCAGCACCACATCTCAAAAGCATCGATTTTCTTATTGTATCCTCTTTTCTCACTGTCTACGATTTAGCGGCGTATAAAGCTATTGGAAATACCATAGTGTACACTAGTCTTTTTTGGTTTCCGCAGATACGTTCTTGTTCTTCCATATTTTTGCTGCTCTATCTAAGCCCAATCTCCTTCTAATCTCTTCTCTGCAGCCGCCATTCGCCACTATTTTGAACCCGAGGAAGATGCAGCTGTCGGCCACCTCCACCTTTTTGTTCACCAGCTGGAATTCCGTTAAGTGCCCTGTAGTCATCACTTTGGTCTTGTTGATGTTTAGATAAAAACCGGCCTTCCTACTATCCTTCTTCACTGCATCCAACAGAATTTCCAGCTCCTCCTTGCTCTAGTGATAAGTGTGGCGTCGTCTGCATACCATATTCTTTCCATCTCTCTTTCACTTCTTCCGTCTCAGAGAGATTCTTTCCCCTATTGCTTTTAAGAATACCTAACGTTCCCGTTATCTCCCTAAACTTCTCGAAGATATCCCTGGTTCTGCCTGCTCTGTTGTCTCGCTCAACCTCTTCGCAAATTTTCTTCAGTTGTTGCTCTTAATCCTTCCTGGCTTGACGTTCAAAGTCCGCATTTAGCTTCGTGATGTTTATTCTGTCATGTTCAGTGGTACACCTTGCCTTAATCTTTCCCTTTCTTCAGCAATGTTGATAGCCTCTTGTGATTATTTCTTTTGCTTAGTTTTGGTACGTGCTTATCAACTGCCTCTTTAATAATTTCTTTTACATTGTTCCACATTACGTCCGGTATCGTTCCGAGAAAAAAAGGTTTATGAACTTGTTTTCAACTTCCACTTTCAGCTTCTCATTTACGCGTGTGTACCCAAAATAGATTTAGCCAGCTTGTTATTACATATTAATTTTTACTTGAGAGTAATAAGAGAGACCATGTAAGTAATTTTTAATCAGAATCACAATATACCACAGTAATGCTCATACTCTGCAGAGTTGCAGGAATGATGCAGGTGTACGTGTATAATATTGAACTTGAATGGAAAAAAATTACTGCTTATATTTTCAAGAAAGTTTGTTGTTGTTGTACATCGGGTGTCGTCAGGGGAGTCAGAACTACCTCAGATACGAGTCCATCGACACGGATTCCTCTGAGAGTCCATGCCGGCAGATACGTCTAACTTGGGCATAAAAAGTGTCTCAGAAGGGATGCTAAACCATTTAATAACACCCAGATGAGGCTGTGTGATTAACATGCAACAGAGGTGGACACCAGCCCTCTCCCAAGCGATACCCTCAGAAGGGTGGTCGCAATTTAACCAAAACGCCCAACTTTCACAGAACACCATACATATGTCTAAGCCTAACAAAGATGTCCCAAAACCTCGTGTATTCGTACCACTACTCAGGGTGATCCCCAGAACACCGTGTGCGTAGAGGCACTGGAGGTTACACGATTGTCACCAAGAGAAGGTGATCATAACAGCGCTAAGGACGGCCAAAGAGCACCTACAAAACATTATTTAATATTGCCTATTTGGTTATCAAGGGATATTTTATTGGTGTTCTTGAATAGCCAAAAGCTGAGGTGTACTCTTTAAAGATCTTGCTCTAACTATGCAGAAGCCAACCAACCAAGTCTGATTCTTCTTTCGATCTCTGGAAGGATAACTCTATTCTTCGTCACAATCCGTCCAAGGTAAACATACTGCAGCTATCTATGGTACTTCTTCTGTGGACTTAACATCTACGTACAATAACTGCTGCTGGCGTTGCATGACCATTAAACATTACTTCTATTTTTCCCAAAAGGCACGCTGAGACCGTATGCACAAAATCTAAATTGCATAACTTTGAAAAAATTGTTACGTTGTTGAACGTTTCATTTTTTCAGGTAAGTCCGGAGCACGAAATTTAGTAGATATCTCTTCACTTTGTTGTATTTGGAATCGAGAATTTATTGAATTGACCTTTAGTCGATAAGTATTGAAAAGGGGAATGGCGAAAAACATAGGATGCTTTCATATGGCTATTCGGTTAACGTTTTTCGATGTAGTAACATAGTAGGCACAGAAGCACACGGAATGGGTATCACGAGCTCCATTTGGACGCTCTACTACATCCGCGGTATTCACATTCTTCCCGTATATCAACTATCGGGATTGCCACTCTACCGTACAGCGTCAGCAACCATTTGCAGCAAGGAAATCCATCATCATTCCTCCCGTCCAGTTTTCTTGATCAATAACAATTTCCGCGTACCGGCTTTTCTTGTTAATCGGCTGCCACCTATATCCAGTACAGTATATGTAGGCGCATACATTCATTACGCTGCGCGCGGAAGAAGTTCCCTGACCTCCAAAAATAGAACCCCAAACGTTTTTACGATCGTCAACGGGTGCGGAAGTCAACTGCACCAATCGGGTTTTAAAATCTGGGAAAGCCCTCCTGTGCTTAATTCAATGCAACGCTCTCTCCAGAGACGCGAGTTTCAATTCGCGCCTCTTTCCCTCCTCCCCCTGTGTTCGTCACGCCCGAACTCAAACTGCTTCCCTTTGCCATTTGAGCTGGCGTTTTATATGGACGACTATTCGCGGATTATATTTACGCCAGCAAAATAAGCTTCTCCGGACAGGGAATATTTGCCGCAAATCAGGTAAGTTATGAAGAACATATCTTTATCTGAAATCTCAATTACTGAAGCACCTTCGGGTAGTCCATATTATTGATAAGCCTTTGACTATTCAATTGGATCCGACAACGTATCCCTTGATATGCAAATAGGCAATATTAAATGATGCTTTTGTAGGTTCTCCTTGACCGTCCTTGGCGCTGTCAGTCATAATAACTGTCTGACATGTTGTATTGCCATTGGCTATTTAAAACATATTTGAGAGATAGTGATAATAGGTGAGTTTGTAAATACCCACAGAGTTTAACCGCCCTCACCTCGGGTGATCTCTTTCTCTCTCTCTCATGGGGACATTCGCTTAACCTCCAGTGCCTCGACGCACTCGGTGTCCTGGGGGCCACCCTGAGTGGTGGTGCGAATACCACAGGACATATTGTTTAAACTTGTTCTGTAAACAATTGGGCATTTCGGTTAAATTCAGACCATCTTTTTGTACTCAGTTGAAGGTTAATTATTTTATAGTCAGGGAAGACATAAAGAAGGCTTTTATAATTATGACACCCAAATTCGTGGCACAGTCAGAGAAGATTATATAGTAGTCTGCCAAATTTTCAAGTGAGAAGAATTACATAGTTGTGCTTCTAAAGCGTGGTACGTGATCAATTCGAATGAACAGTATTTGGGCAACCGGAGTGATGATCAACAAAGTTGCTCAAATTGACAGCTGCTAATCTGCAGTCGGAGTTATTGCGTGGTTTTACGATAAAAGAACAATATTTTTTATATATCCTATTTTTCAACTATATCCAGATGCACGTGGAAATATACAGAAACACGACGTTTAGAACTTATTTGTAGCCTATAGTCTATTGACGATACAGCAATGATGGCGACAGCTGAGGAGCAGAAGCCACAACAACCAATGGATGGTGTCGTAGAGAAAAGTGAAAGGAAAGGTCAGGAGATCAGCAAGAAAAACTCGTTTGTAATGGTGCTCTCAAAAAAGCCAACGAGGCCGACTTACTAAAATTGGGGTGAAAGGCGAAGTGCTAAAACAAGTAAACCAGTTTGCATACCTAAAGGTAGCGTGGTAATGACAGATGGAAAATGGGACGAAAAAATCAAACGGCAAATCGGTATCATAGAGACAGTGTTCAGAAAGATGTACCGGGTACCTTCCTCGAAAAGTGTGACGATGAAAACTCGATTAAAGTGTCAAAATCTGGTCCAATATGTTTTTACTTCGGCAGCCTCTAACGCTAAGAACGAAATAGTTTGTAGTTGCCAAGGACCTTGTGTTGACTTTGATGTTTACCTAAATTGGGCCAATGAGCGTGCTCTACGTCGTCGATCGATAGCAAAAATTATAAATATATTAGTTACATAAAAACAAAACATGTTTCAAAGAAAATCGCTCGCACTGTAGAAGTAATTCGAATTAGGCGCCCTTTTTCGTATGTACATTTATTGAAGTAGTAAAACAAAACTGTTGTATTAAAACAACTTATAACATATGTAGAAACATCGATATGTTCCTTTTTGATTCGGTCTCCCCTACGTACAATGAAGAAATTGAAGAGAAAGCAACGGCGTGTGAAAACTACATACTGTATACTTTGTACGTATTTCTTAAAATAATATGCTAGACAATCGATAATATTGATTACTTAATAATGTACAATGTAAAACATGAAGCCCTATAAAATAGCTGCGCTTATTTAAAGCTTAGTTCACAATACCGTTATAGATTTCCAATCTAGTTGATTATCTATGGTTTTATGAACTACTGTAGTTTTTATCTTCAAACTTCGTGCATTTTCTTTGCCTTCTCCGTTTGTTATTGATCCCAGTCTGATAAATGATGATATGCGACAAATCAGCATTTGAAAGACGGTGATATTGGAATTCATGTCGTGTCTGTTATATATGCATGTTCGTTTCGATACTCCTCCGAAACTACTGGACGCAGAATTCAGAAAATGTCCACAAACACGCAGGCACCGACGAGTTGAATAATGGCTACTTCTTATTCCAAAATCCGACCCTTTTTAGCAGATATTCACGATTAATTACCTGCGTAATGTAAAGTAATGGGAAAATCAATAACATTGAGGACCCCCCTATTTAAATCTAATGACGGATAAAAAAGTTCTGCAACTGCTATCTTTTTGATTATGTTTTCCTCTTTCAGTAGATTTAAAATTGTGTGAATATATCGAACAATGACTGGGCGCGCGCAAATTTTAAATTTACCAAGACAAATGTATGAAAATGTCATGTGCAATGTATAACTATTGAAACACTCATTTCGCACTAAGATTCTGTGAAGGATATATAAATTCCGCAGCTGCAATCCTTTAGACAATACTTTGCTGTTTCTATGCATATAATATGGTGTGAAAATATTCAATATTGGTTTTGCCAATGTACAATTTGTAAATGCTATTTATGCGTATTTGAGTAGAAAGTCAACTGGTGTATCTATGTCGCTGTTTTTTTTAATCTATTAAATGTATTTTTAGCCAGATAGCTATGTAATGTCGTTTCTTGAGTTTTCGTCGAATAGAGCATGTTCCCAGCTTTCGTATGATACCAAATAGTGCCATATACGCTGCGCAAACACAGATTTTAAATTTAAGATGTGCATGATTATTATTTAGAAATGCGCATAAACTATGCCATATATATAAGACTTAATATGTGACACTGTCACATGTTGACCTCAGTAATCAATCCTGATCAATCCATGGAATCATTTGAAAGATAATCTAGCTATTTTATGACACTTCTTTCAAGACACACAGACCAAACAGAAATATCTACTAATATAAATTAACACAATTGATTAGAAAAGTTTGAAAAGCAGGAACACAGATCATTGTTAAAGTGTAGGCCCAAAGAATCTAATGTAGATGTACCGTGTGTCCCATAAATAATGACTTCTTTCTATCAATTACATATTCCTAATGAGACATGCTGTAATTTTGTCAGTATATTAGTACATTTTATGTACCATTTCTTATTAATATCATCCTAAATTTAAAATATGGGCATGCGCTATGCCATAATAATTGTATCACATGAAAGCTACGAACATGCTCTATTTGACGGAAACTCAAAAAACGACATTCTGATAACATTAAAAAGTTTCCCGTTAGTACTATACGATTGATAAAAAAATCATTATTTATGGAACACTCGCGACATCTACATTAATTAAAAAAAATATGTGTTCTCTCTTTTCCCAACTTTGATTTACTAATCAATCGTGTTGATCTATAATACTGAAAGTTTTTGCTGGTCTGTGTGTCTGGAAAAAAGTGTCGAAAAATAGCATGATTATCTTACAAATGATTTCAGGTAGGGACCGCGCGAGTTGATGCTTATATTTAATCCGAGTCAGTAGTTACAGTAGGTTTGTACTCAGCTACGGCGTGATGTAACCGAATGCGCACAACGATAAAAATAGAGTGAATGTATCTCCCCGTATAGGTGTTCGCCATTTGAGAAATTCCAGAAGAAAATGGCCTTTGCCTTTTATGGGATGTCACTGATTAAAGTCTGTGTTTCATTAAATCAAAATTCCTCTCCGCAATGCTGGTTGGACAATTAGAAAATATCAGTGAAGAACAAGAAAGAAATATAATGAATCAAAATTACGATAAATCGTGACGCGAAATGAATCAACAAAACAAGGTTTTTAAACCACGACGACGGGGAACTTGGCACGAGACGCGGGTGTCCCTTAACTATTTCGAGGTGGACTGTTGCATCCCCCCAGGGCATTCATCCCCCCCTCATCTGAGACGGCCTGTAATAGATCACAGATGGAATGCTAATCCGCTACATGACAGAGGATTGCCTTCGGGTCTGGGAAGAAGACGAAGAAGAAGTATGAAGAAGACGAAGATCCATAAAAAGAGAATCCACAAATATGAAAAGAGGTATAAAATTGTTCCAGTGTTCATTATTTTAAACTTCGTGTTACTTGTTTTTTCGAATCACTAATATACTGTAGCTTCTTAAGAAGCTTAAGAAGTATGCGGCTATGGCCGAGTCCCTAGATCGGCAAACATATAGATTCCTCAACGACAGACATAAAATTTACCGGCGTCTAAGAAGTGCATAAAAGGACGCCTGGAAAGTCCCACCTTTTATTACGTTCCCTATCACTGTGTCTTTTCTAATTATGCGAAAATAAACAAAGAACGAAAATGACGCTATACAACAACTACAGTATATTGTGTAAATAGAGCGTGAAAATACATTACTGTATATATAGAAAAGAGATCCTATAGTGAGAAAATACTACTGAACTGCAGCAAGATATAATAATATTTTATTGACCGACTTTACGACCAGGAGTCACTGCCTCTGCTTCTTTCCTTCCCAAAAAGATGCCACTGGTCTGCGACTAATTAGGGAACAATTTATGCTTTATTTTCAGTATCTGATTTGCACCTAAGTGGTAATGTTTTAATAGCGGTATTGCTAGAGACATAATCAATTCAATTTTATTTATAATTACAATGATATTTTAGTCCGTTTGTTGCCCACCAGTTGTGGCTAGGAGATATTCACACCGCTGATTCATCTTCGAGTTTTCTCATAAAGTCATTAATGATGACATCTCTGTCTACATAGTCCCGGTCTGTCGGAGTAAATGTGACACGATTTTGCCGAGAGCGTGCTTGCTTATGGGTAATTCTTGACTCTATGAGTTCTGTAGACTTCGGGACGATGTCTAGACCTTCGAGGATCTTGTCCACTTTGGTCGAAATTGCCTGAATTTGTTCCTCGAGAAGCTTCTGTTTGGATTTCTTCTTCAGCATCACCTCCGACTTACTCGACGGAGTGTTGCCCAGAGTGTATCGGTTGCCTTTGAGAGCAAGGGTCTGAATGACCAGATGCCGCATGATGAAACTCATACCGCCGTCAATCACCGCCGGTCCAACCAATGGGTTAGTATAGGACGTCCTTGGCGTGGCCGTCTGCTTCTTCCCTCGACAACAGGCGATCAGTTGGAGAACAATTTCAGCGACGACGCTGATGATGTTGAGGGGCGGTGGTAGAACTGAGCGACCTTTGAATTCCTCCACCAACTTGTAGCGATCGGCCAACCAGTGCTCCGTGGAACGCTGGTCGATGCGGGCCACTGTGTTGCTGAACAGCGCAATGAGCAGATTGAGCAGCATGGTGTTGACAATGAGGACGTAGAGAACGTGGTAGAAATAGAGGACTAAGTCCTTACCTAACGGGTTTGGGCAGTTGCTTCCATCTGCGCAGATGAGTTCGTCCAGGGGATAATCGGATCCGAAGAGCCCATAGAAAGCCCGCCGAAAAAGGTTGCCCAAACTATCCCCCATATTGCTCTTCGCCTTAGTCCTGTCAATCGAATAACCGTTTGGATAGAGCAGAGCTTGGAAAGCGACCCCAAATGAGACGATAAATATGACGAAGATGATGAGCAGAGGCAGAAGGTCTTTGACGAGCATGTTTCCGATCATTTTGAGCTTGGGACCCAGCACGGACGAAATGGAGACAATGAAGAGGATGCGAATGTACAGGAGGACAAGGCCACTGATAAGGATCACGCGAGACCAATAGAGAACCGGTTCATGGGGTTCGAGTTGAGGCACCGCAGGATAATAGCCGATACGGAAACAACGCAGAATGAAGCCGGTGATGGTGACGACGAGAGCGATGATGTCCAACCAGTTCCACACATCCCCTATATAGTCCAAATAGGCATTGCGGAAGGCCATCTGAGAAAATTGGCGCACCTCTTCGAATGCGTAGCCTACAATGAAAGACACACAGAGCATCTCGGCGGTTGTGGGGTTGAAGTGGAACTCAAAGAGAACAACGTAGGAGAAGAGGGCGAGGAAGAGAAAGTGAAACATGGCATGGATGTAAAACTTAGTGGACGGGGCCTGATAGACGTAGCGCATGTATTTGAAGCGGTCGAGCGTCGTGCCCTTTCTCAACTGATCGATGTCATGCTCCAAACTGTAACTGACCCGCCTATACGACGACAGATCAATGCTCATTTTTCTACTCCGCATCACCATCGGAGTCCGGCGTCTGCTGATAAAAACTAGCAGCAGCAAAGGACAGAGTCGGACCAGCCAACGCCAGTGCATTGGGAGGTCCGTGAGTTTGCCATTCCAACGCTTGTCCAAAACCACCTGGCAGCACGGGAGACTGAGAAAGTTTGTGCAGTGTGCCATATCGGCCAAATCAATCCAGGATATGTTCCCGTAGGCCGATAGACGGAGTTCGAGGGTCTCCAGACAGACTCGTTTCCCCTGGGAGTAGTCGTTGATCGACAGACGGCTAACGGCGTCCACGGCAATGCTTTCCGTTGTAGTGGCGAACTGCTGGATGGCGTTTTTTATCTGTTGGGAAAAGCTGCGCTCACTCTGAAGTCGATGGGCGATTAGACAGAGGAGGAGGGAGGCCGGGATAATATCGAATTGACGCATCCGAAGCAGTAGTTCGGCCACGCGAAAGCGGCCACACAGGAAAGCGAGAAAGGTAAGACTTTTGTGCAAAGAGGGAATAATGACAGTCTCGTTCTCTTGGATGGGTTCGAACACCTGGAGTCCGGTCAGATGGGCCAGGATAGCCTGCAGGTCGCCGCCTGTAATCTCCCTCGCGTAGACAGTCTGCACATAGGTATAGAGACCGATCCCATTCTCATAGCAGTCTTTGAAAATCTTTGTGAGAATCTCCTCGTCGAAATCCTGCGAGTCTTCAAACGATTGTGAGCACCGGGTTTTGTTCCGCCAAAACTGGGAATCTCGGAGCAGTATCAGCATCTCGATGTCGTCGTTCAGTATTATCTTGCGCCAGGCACGTACGAGAATCTTTTTTCGTTCTTCATTCTTGGAATCGGTGGCCGAGGATTCCGGTGTCAAATCAGTATTTCTTAGCAGTCCACCCAGGGACGAACTGTGCTGGCGGCTGCGTTGTAACTGCGGTCTTGTGATTCTCCCCGCCGCCGTTTGTGATATTTGTGCCGGAATCACATTGTCCACGTCGATCATCAAAACTAGTCGACTCTCAGTGTCCATTGCCGTGACCAGTTCGTCGACACGGCCGTTCTCAAAGGCGAGATCGAGAGCGGTTTTCCCCTCGTCACTCCGGACAGTGGGGTCTGCGCCGTGGACGGCGACTAGTTCGCGAATCATCAAACCATAATTGGAGCCCCGGGTCTCCGAGCAGGCATAATGGAGAGGGGTGAGTTGGTTATTATCGATACTATTCACTCGGCAGACACCGCAGGAGATCAAAGATTCGGTAACTTGGATCTGGCTGTGGAGTACGGCAACGTGCAGAGCCGCATGACCAGCTTCGTTGAATTCATCCAGACAGTCGGGGACGGCCTCGATGATAGTTTCCACAATCCGGTTGTAGCCCTTTTGACAGGCCCAGTGGAGCAGGGTGGTGAGTTTCTTCGTAGGATTCCAGTCGTGCTCTTTCAGGTGTTGGAGGAGCAGACTGATGATCTCCTCGTTGTCGCCACGCATCGCGAAATCGAAAACTGTTCCGCCCAAGTCGTCCTCATAGTTGGGATCGGCCCCACCGCCGAGAAACACTCGGACCGCCTCGGTATCCTTCGCGTAACAGGCCCACTTGAGACCCTCGTTTAGGTCGGCCTCGGCGACATTGTTCTCCCTCAGATACCCGGCCAAGGCATCCGAGCTTTGCGTTTGGAGGAATCTTCGGAAATCAGTCTTCTTCAGCGTCCCCCCAATCTTGTCCATGTTTAGTTGTTGCCTTCTGTCGCGTAAAAAGCTTGTATTTTCACACCAGCGCGCCCGTTTCACATCCGCTGTCTAACTGCGGTGGAACTACCTACACACACCTAGAGTAGGGCCTATATTCTTATTTACCAATACCGACTTCATACCTACGCAGCGCAAGGCACAATCGTATTCACAAGCGTGTCTTCTAACCCTTCCTTTGTTCTCTTTTCATCCAATACATCGGAATGACTGTCTGTCTTTTGTGTTTATCGATCTATCAGCTGCTCCAGAAAATTTGATGGCAGACTATATTTATCATACCGCTCTACAGATAATGAACGCATTGGTCATTCTTCTTTTATTAGCAATAACTTGTTTGAAAAGATGATCCACAAACAGGAAACAACTGACACTAAAGGTTTATTTCGTTAGCCTTGTAAAATATATTCTTTAGTTTTGAAGGCCGAGTTTAAATACAATGATATGAAGTAAAGCGATTGTAACTATTTTCCCAATTTTCAAACTAAAATAAAATCCCCAGAGGGAGCATAAACTCCATTGCATGAAATTGATTTTTTACTTTAAAATTAAAAATCTTGTAATCCGAAATAGATTTACAGATACTGTTTGTTTTCCAAGTGAGATATAAAATAATTGATAATTTCAAATAAACGCATAATGTTTACTTTTAAATACCGTGAGATAAATATATATTCACTAACTCACTAGGGAGATAATAAGTTATTATTAAAAGCTTCTTGTCTGACAATGTCGCATAAACACGTCAGGTTCCTGAGGTAATGAATGAATCTGCTCCAAAACGAACGATTGGTTTTTTCACGCTCCTAGAAATTGGTGTATTTCTGTTTGAATCTCCGGACCTACAAACAATTTTCTAATATCAGTTTATAGCAAATTGAACAAACTTTCCGGTGGTGCAATTCGCTTGCTACGTTCTCACCTGATTTGGACACCACGTGACATTTTGTTCCCATTCTTGTCATCAACTCGAGTGGATGTATTCACTTCACTATTGATTTTATAAAATCAATAAATCACTATGCGTTCTACGAGAAACTCGACTTCGGAACTGGTGACTTCGGATGCTCTGAACGAAGCTCTACAACAACTTCGCGTAGAGATTCGAACGGATACCCAACAGGATTGCAAGAAGGAAATCGATCGTGTTAGAAATGAACTATCAAATCATTTACCAAGGAATCGTCAGAATTACGCGCTCTCATTGAAAAGTATGTGAATGAGATAAACAGTCTTAAGGCACCTGTTGCACATCAGGCTTATACGATCGAACGTCTTGAGAACAATCAACGACGTAAGTTTGCTATCGTGCATGGAATCTCAGAGAAAAATCTCTTGGAAAAAGTCTGGTAGTAAAATCCGACCTTTGAAAATTAAATTAAAATCTGAGAACCTGAAGCGAGAAGCTGTACAAATGTCACGTGAAATTTTGAAGCAGAATGTTGACACCGAGAAGATATTCCTCAATTTCGACGAAGGAATGACCAGGCTTGAAAACACCCATCTAAGAAAGTAAATGAAAGAACTCATAGTAGCAAACCTTGGTAAGAAAAGTCAGAAGTTCGTGGAATCAGAAGTTTTCTATAAGTTTTGGTTTCAATGTTCTGTTTTATTAACGAATTCTCGTTCTCTTCTTTTAACTTTGATGAGTTATGTATTACCGTTTCGAATTTAAAGCAGTCAATAGTTATAGTTTCTGACAGGGCTGATTCGCTTTTTTTGTCGCACTATAATTTACTCCGTGATGATCGTCTTGTTCGGAGAGGTGGCAGGGTTGCTGTCTGGATTTCAAATACTATAAGTGCCTTAACCTTTCAGTTAACAAACCAAGATACCCTTGTGTGCTCTTGCTATGTTCACCCATCCCTACCAGCCGTTATTAATACAGACATTCTTGAATATTTATCCGATGGTATCGATGAAGTGAAGACTCGTTTATCCGAGATAAAAGTCATGATTGCTGGTGATTTTAACAGACTGGATACCAGTCGTCTGTCTTCTTGTCATAGTGTGCGGAATATTGTCTCTTTCCCAACCAGAGGTAATGCCATTTTGGATGTTATACTTCTTGATGAATCTTTATTTGCGGCTTATACAACTTGTGTATCTTATCCTCCGTTAAAATCATCTGATCACAATGTTATTCATCTTATTGGTCAGTAAATTGTCAAGTCAGATGGTGTAATAGTTACTGTTCACGATTACAGGGCGAGACATTTGGCTAATGTTTCTACATAGGTTAATAACATGTAAATATTTTACATAATATTCCTTGCCAGCCAAACAATCCTTTTCCATCTCTGTCTGCTATTCAATATATCGAACACAACAGCTTCGTTCTTTGTGATAACTTGAAAATAATACTATACACAGCAATTTTTCACTTTTTATTCAAACGATACATTTTAAAAATAGAATTTATAAATATCTTTTTGTAAATAGTGCTTAAAACGCTAGTTAAGATCTTATAAAATCGTGCAGATAATCGCATTACAAGTCGCACTACGAATGGTCGCATCGTGTGCACCCTGTGGCTAATGATCGCTAAATTAATTACACAGTGAGAGGAATTTCTCATCAATTTGAGATTTGTTTTAGTTAAACTTGGTATGAACATAATTAAAACAAGTAGTCAGGCATTGAAGCATCGGTCTGTTTTTCGGTGGTCCGTCGTGAGAAAGGGAAGGTGGCGACGGGTTCGCATCCTTTGACGTATCGGTCCTTGTTCACTTTAAAAAAATAAAGCAAACAACAAAGTGAGTTGCGTTAATTTTGTCTGAGATACAATTGTCTTTCCCAAACGGGGCGTTCGCAGGCAAGTTGCAACAGTTTATGAGTTCGAAACAACAATTCTGAGTGCGTTTCGGCTGCACAAATATGTCGGTTGACAGTTGAATGTCGTGCAAACGTTTCTATAAATACAAATTAATATAGGTTATGTCAACCATTTGGCGGATATACATTTAGAGTGAATCAATGGTGTCGCCTGTGACTGTCGTCTTCCAAAGTAGTTCACATGTACAGTTTATAAAGCATTGCATGATATACGACGTTACAAGCGACTCCTGAGAGAATTCATTGGGCAAGTAAATGCGCAAATGCAACGGTGCTATCGAGAAAATTGGCTCAAACGATAGCAATGTAATCAGGATTAATTGCTTCATTTTGTGCTATATAGGAATGTCTGTAATATTTTCTGATTTTCTTGTAGACACAAATGGAATTTGCCAGCATCTGGTCTCTGATTATGATATTTCTTTCACCAAGAATAAATACTGGTGAGTGACAATAGCTTACTGTAGATTGTTTCCCATTTTTCTAAAATGTAAACTAATTGTAAGTGACTTGTTTTGGTATCCTTTTCCTTTTTTTATTTCATCATTATTGGTATATATATGTTTCGCTGTGTGCAGTTATATAAAGTAGAAGATATAGACTTCATAGCTAGACATATGGGCAAGAGAACCCAAGGACTTTTTCTTCCTTTGAAATTATCTTCTGCTCATTCTTGGTTGTTCTACTCCTTCTACAGTCATCCAATGTAGTTTCTTATTCAGCAAAGAAGTTTATTTTTATGTGGCAAACTTCTAATCAGACAACAATGTCATATAGAGACGTACAGTATTTTTTTATAAGCAAATATAGGTTGTCTTTTGTACCGTTCTACTACATATAGTAGCAGCGGGACAATTTTTATTTCTATTGACATATCGTTGTTGTTTCTCCCGCTGCCTGTTTTCCCAGGAGGAGTCATTCGGGTTAAGTCCGATGTTTGGAATCCTGACTGGGTTCAGCGCGTCGCACTCAGCCACGAGGTGTGTGATTGTGTCGGGGCCCATTCCACATTTGTTACACATGTCGCAATGCGAGTCTTATCTCCGCATTTCTCGCAGTCGTCCGATAGTGCCCTTCCAATCCGGTGTTTGTATTGGAAGGCTAAGGGCCAGTGACCCGTGCGGAGTTGGTGTACTGTGTCGCTCTGTCTCTGTTGAGGTCACCGCAGTGACCAGTCTTCGACCTATGTGCAATTTTGGAGTATCAGCTGTCGGGCCACTTCGGTCTACAATCCTTTTTCCTGACACGTCTGGCTGCCTTGGCGATAGCCGGGGAGCTTACTGATTCCAGTTGTTGGTAGTGTCTGGATCCTTTGTTGGCAATGTTGTCCACTTTACCGCAGTGGGCTGGAACCCACTGGAGGTGAACGGTGATGTTCCTAACTTCAAAATATGGTCGTCAGTCCTTACAGAGTCTTGTCTTCATCAGACCACCACTTCTCGTCTATTTGTTCATTTATGCATACATGTGGGAATAGCGGTAGATAGGCGCTTAATTCTTGACGAATAGCCGAGTCGATCTCTGTCTTTATATATGGTTCAAATAGTGATAGATTATTTTTTCATTTTATAGTCGATAATCATATTCTAACTATCATGTGTTTTACCTGATGATTTCTTTGCAAATTACACCACCCTATCTCACTGAGGAAAATCCGTTCAACTGAAAAGACGCTAAATAATTCTTTATACTACAGTATATTCATTTACAGCTATTCATGTGTTGTACAGCGTGTGAATTCTGATCTTTGTATTGTTTTTAAATTTGATTTCCTTTCGTCTCCCGTTTATTTTTCTCTGTTCTTTCAATTTGCGATAGAAATAATTTGATCGAGCAGGAGATTTGATAACTGTGAGGGCTCACGGCCTATCAAACTGACCTATTATACCTCTTATACTGTTCTTTGACTCCCCTATATTTGAGATTCTCTCTACTCAATTCGTCTTCAGTGCGGGTGCCTAGGCTCTCCATTCTACTTGGTAGTGAACTGACTGGCGTGATCCATTCTACTTGGTAGTGAACTGACTGGCGTGATCATTCGCGAGGGAGCTTCCCTTCACTTGTATCAACTCGCGCTCTCTCTCTTGTTTTCTCTCCCCTCTCTGCTTTTCTCCTTTCTTTGTCCTCGCTCTATCCTCTTGTTTTCGTCTATAATGTTCCCTCTTTCCACTGGCTTTTTCTTTGATTGTGTTATGTCTGATGTTTTTGCGTGTGTTAGCAATCGCCGAACCGGTACAAATCTTTGCGCAATGGGGTCCGGGACTGAGGAATGGATTGGAGGCCCGCCTTGGGAGTAGTGTCAATTTCACCTGCACCATTCGGAATATGCAGTTGAATAGCAGTGTCTTTGTCGCCTGTCCCGAGAGAAAAGTTTGCATGGAAAACTGTCAGCGTATTCCCGGCCTCTCCTGCGACCATTGGATCTACGACAACAGTTACATCTACCGGTATACTGTTTCCAACGTAACCAGGCGTCATGCCGGCCAATGGGGCTGTCAGCATCAGCAGCTTGTCAGCAACAGCCTCAATCTGAAAGTGACAAGTAAGGAGTTGCTGCGTTTGTTTTAATCTTCGGAATTTGAGCGTGTAAATTTATATCTATGAAACACAAGACAACAAAAAACTTCCCCTAAAGCCCGGTTCACAATGCTCTGTAAACACAGGCCTGTTCAAGCTAAATTACACAGATGTGTGCCTGTGTGTAACTTTGTTTAAAAAATTAGCCTCCAGTTTCCACACGCCTGTGTAAAGAGACGATTACAGGGGCGTAATCAGGCTTTTGTTGAGGGGAGGTTAGATAATAACAATCTCCGGACACGTATGGCGAGCCGAGCAGCCGAGATTTTTTTGTGATTTATAGCTAAGAATGCATCTAAAGGCATTTAAAATCATCATCATATGTATTCTTTGGTCGTCTAAATCAAGAGTTTTTACCTAATGCAATAAATATTCAGAAATCAAAACATAAAAATAAAATAAAAACAAAAAAAACACTATAATAGGTACAAGTATGTATTGATCAGAAATTATTTTATCGATGTGTCAAGTTGTGAATAATCGGACAGAATGACAATGACAGTAGGTATTATACAATGTGCAATAGGCGTACGATCAATCAAATAAAACTAATTGGCAGAGCAGATGACTGGACTTGGCTCTAACAAATTGTTGCACAATGTCTCCTGTTTTCAGTTTCACTGCTTCTGCATAGTGTACTGTGATCATTGTGAGTTCTGCCAGTCTCTCGTCTGACATGGCGCTCTGTAAATGTGACTTTAGGCGTCATACAAAAAGTTTTGGCTTTCGCCAAATAAGGGGGGGGGGTACACCCCCAGGTGCGTAGCTAGGATTTTGTGAAAATTTTCCGACAAAGTATAAAATATTTCCGACAAATTACACACATGATGCATCTGTACAAGCCTTCGGAATTTCCGACAAAACCCTGGCGGGGGGTCATGACCCCTGTGCCCCCCACCTTGGCTACGCGCCTGACATCCTAACACTCCCCCCTTGTATCCGCTACTTAATTAAATTTTACTCAACTCACTCTGTATACACAGGGTGCTCCTTTATTTTGATGGTCGTCGTGTTCCGCAACTTTTAAAACCATTTTTAATCAATTTCGTTAACAGATTCCTGTTTAAATAAACTTATTTGTGTTTTTTTGGCGAAATTCAGAATAATAAAACCATAATAATAATAGATAAATAAATATATAATAATATAAGCAATGGTCAATTGTGGCCATAGAATTGGACTGAAAGTGTGTATATTCTATTTCTATTATTGTGGCTCTATATAGTCGATAAATGGGTGGTGGATAAAAATCTAAACGAGGTTTCGACGACAATTAACGGAAGTGCGGAAAGATCCCCATTTATACAATGTGACGTCGGAAGAGTTGAAGAACGCTTCATTAGGAACGTAGACTTGGGATCATTTTGTTGAGAGCAACCCGCCTCGACAAACAGAAGGGTTATTGTTAGGCGCTGTTTTGGTGAAATCTGCTGTCTTTGTCTAAATTTTATCAAATCTTGTTCGATCATATTAATAAATAAGTCAAAGATTTGACCCCATTCCTAGATATTTGAAGTATATATCTAGAAGGTCATCTGACTACTCCAGGTGAAGCAGAAAGTGTTCGAATTCACTGAACTCCAACTACCGTTGGAAGCCTGACCTGTAGCTATAGCTGCAATAGCAGTCGATTTTCTGACCTCTCCGGAGCAAAACACACATCTGTGCACATCGAGCATTGTGAAACGGTGGATGTACTGTACACCTCTGTCGAAATTACACAGATATGTGTTCACACTTATTACTCCAAAATGACAATTCGATGACCATTGTGTGTCTATCATATTGTGCATTTTTTCTCTTGACTTTCGTAACACGTTTAGGAAGGTGTTCTTCAGTTTGAGTCAAGTTGAGTCCAATTCTCTATTGGAATTCTTCTGTTGATAAGGTTTGACAAATTTTGCTAAAAAACCGCAGACATTTTCTCCCTTACCTCTGATTATTGAGGAATTAAATTTATTTTTTAAACTGTATGCAGAAAAGTTTGATGATATTTTTTCTAAAGCTGCTACTGATACTTTGATCTTTTCTAAAAGTGAAACTACTGTATTTATTAAACATAAAAAGCCACAATGTAAAAACAATTTGTTTAATGTAAAAACCGAGCTTTCGGTCCGTCTCACACGGCCATAATCATGGTACTGTATTTATTAGATTTCATGCCAGATTTCTTCTAGTCATCCCATTTCGCGAAACATGAGTGGCATATTTTAAGAGAATAAAGTAGTACCTATATACCAAATGAAAGTCTTATCACCTTTCTGGTATTTAAAACGTTTTTTGCAATGCCAATCAATTTTCAGATTCAGATAAAACGTTTTTTTGTATACAAATATGGTAAAACTCCATATAGCTTGCCTGAAATTCCCGTATTCTTGCAGTAGATGCGTTCTATAGCATCTCTATAAACGGGTCTGTTTGTCCGTCAATTACATACTTATGGTCAAAGTCGATTTCAAGTAAACAATAAATAATATTGAATTAGTAAAACCAATCGATTCTGATAAGAATTGCTAAACTGGATGGCAAGTTCAGGTAAGGCAGTTATTTTTCATTTTGAGCATTTTGGAGAAGAAATCAAAAATTTAATTTACGACAGGATTTCTAAACTTGGTATGAACAATTGAAGCATCCTCGCATCTCTGTAAGAAAAGAAAACGAGGACGCATCATTCGACTTACCGATAATTACTGATTAAAATTTACATTAGAGATATTCTAACATTCCACTGTGATGTGCCGGACTACAGTTTCGTGTTCACTTCAACAATAATTGGTGCACGTCGTGTATCTTTTGAGTTCAATTTTGTAAATAAGCCTGATGATAAGGAAAAGCGATTCTAATCGAAGAAGTTCGATTCAGTAATTTTTAATTTTCAATCAGTTACTGTGGATGGAATGCGTTGATTTGACAAACAGGAAAATCTGAATCGATAATTATTATTGAACGCTGCCTGTGTTGTAACAAGCAAATAATTCTACATTGCATTCATCCTCCACCCTAAATCCCTTTTACATAATCTAATGCATGCGATGGGTTGCTAAGCGTTGTTTTTTAAGGCCAATGCCCACCGACGAATGTGAAGTTGATAATTTTCTACAACTATCACTTAGGAGAATATTTGTGGCCGATTTTTCAAAATATTACCGAAAAAATTTCTGTTTCTTTGTATATTGAAATTAGGAGTAAATTGCGTCTAAAGATTTACAAGTTTTTTTTGACATACTTATATGATAAATTATAAGTAATGTATATGTTGCATATGTTTTGTAGCATTGTAATACTTTTTTTTTTAAATTTACTTAATTTTGGTATACCGCTGTTTTCATCCTCTCCATTCATTCTATATAGAAACTTTATT
>JAUYWV010117483.1:0-12008 GCA_032274565.1 Nematoplana nigrocapitula
TCTCTGGTGGCCACTGCGCCCAGTCCGATCCCACATGCCGCTGCATCTGGACCATTCTACTCAGACTGGGCAAATCCTACAGAGTGGACGTCCAGTGGGTGCCTGGCCACTGCGGGATCAGTGGCAATGAATTGGCGGACACTCAGGCCTCGAAGGAAAGAGTGCGGGTGTTAGAAGCGAAAGCCCTGATGGGAGGGGGAGAAGATATTTAATAAGGTAAGACTGGCTGAGGTAGAAAAATGAAGGGAGATAGACTGGAAGTGCCGCGCTGTCGTCGATCCAGGCAGTGGTGTCGGCGGCAGACCTGTTCACAAATCTTTTACGGATTCGACACATAAATTGCGGACTACGAATATGTGTTAGAAAACTATGGATATTCACTTTTCCTTGAAAATATATTTTGCAGTCTAACATTTCATGACTGGGTAAGCGTATTCTCGTAAAGCGGGAAATAATAGTGGGCGAACAGTGTATATTGGAAATGTGGCTACATGCAGTTTCATTTTATCGTGTGTACAGGGTGTATCCATGTTAAATCACTTTGTGAGCAAAAGGAAATGAAATTTGCATGGTAATAAAGAAATGCACGAAAAAGGACTAGTGTTCGGCGCAAAATAAAGAAAAATTATCCCGTATATACAGTAATTGTACTACACGTGTAGGAATACAGCCGCGCCTAGGTTCCATACTATATGTACATACGTCATATACTGTATGATATATAGGTACTTCGAAATTATCAAAATAATCAACTTTCTTCATTGAAGAACGCAAGAAAACAAACTGGAACAAATTTAGAGCTTGGGGTAGGTTGGTGTGGGTGTTAGAAGAGTAAAATGCATTAACAATGTACGCAATAATACAAAATTATACTTAAGTGTGATAAACGTTTAGACATAGCTAATAGCGAAATTTAATCTTAGACATATGAAATCTTTGCAAGTTAAAAAACTAGTGTGACGTGTGAACTATCCAATTTGTGTCTATTGTCAAATGTTTTAACTTACAGCAAACACATGTTTAGTTTTCTAAATATAAGCTAAATGACGGACAGTTTTAAAAAATTACGGATTTTTAAAAATTGGTGTAAACAGGTCTGCATGTGCAGCGGGGGAAGGATACACATATACAGTAGGTCTTCTTCTTCTCCGGGCAGCGCCTTGCTCGCACCCATCCGGAGCGGATACGGTGGGATCGTCAGTGCAGACGACCCATCCAGCGCAGGAGCTTCAATGTGTCGTTAGGTTCTCTCGGTTACTGGCCAGCGTTGGGTTGAGCTCGAATATATTCTTCCTTAAGACGGTACCCTCCACGCTCTCTGTCAAGACATACCTCACGTTGTCGACCACTCCACACGTCACACAAAAGGACTGTCCGCCTTGTTGATCTTATGGAGGGTCTCTCGTGATGTCACGGGAGACACTCCTGTCAACAGCTGACTAGGTTACTTTTTTGAAGCGAGATGTTGCCGGTTTCTTCGTCTTGTTCGTCCTTTAGGGCCGTTGGTCCTGCTGGAGTCCAGGATCAATCGCTCCACTTATATCTCTCCTCTACATTTTCCTTCTTTACTCCCACAGCCATCATGTCGTTTATCAGGCTGGAGTACAATTCAATGAATTCTTTTAATCAATACACGAAGTCTCCAATCGTAAGTCCACCTACTTTGGACACACTTTGTTTATCCGAAACTCGCATATAATATATATTACTCAAAATTTAAATTAGTATTATTATTAATTAATAAAGTTATATTAGTATTATTGTTATAAATATTATAAATGTCGAGACCCATGTGTGGTCGGATATCTGCGTCTTTACCAAATCAGATGATCCATACGAATAATTACCTTCCAGTGTGAACTACAAGCGTGTGATCTGATTCAAATTCGGCAGAACGAAGAATCACTGAACAATCTTGATGGCATCATCAGGAAATCCTTTGGTGAGAAGACGCCACTGAATGCAGTGACAATTTTACTCTGTTGTTTCTCTTGGAATAATTAGTTTGGTGAAATTTCCAAATCTCGTAGGGCATCCAAGAGCACCTCTCTTCTCATCTTTTTATTTTAGGTCTCGATTGTGTCCTTGTGACTGTAGACTTGCTCCCTTAACACACACACCTGTGTCTTTCTGTATGGCTGCTTGTTTTTGCCGCAACTATAATTATAGCTATAGCAATTCTTATGTTAATCAATAAGAATGCTCGTTTATAATTATTTTATTGTGATTTCTACTCGTGATGTCACCTTGTCTTAGAGCCAGAATAAATTATACTGTTTGTCATCCGGTGCATTGTAGCTTTTAGTTTAAAGATTACAATGACAACGGGGTCCACGTTCATATAGCCTCTTTTGTAATGTAATGTAATGTATTTTAACCACCAAATCTGTACATGACATTCAAAGTGGAGATCTCAAGAAGTTCGCCTTGCTATCGTCATTGGGACCCGAAGCCCTCGACCTTCTTGCGGATGCGTCTCTTCCTGCACAGTCATCCCAGAAGAGCTATGAAGAGCTCGTGGCCAAGATAAAGCAGAAACTTCAACCAGCTAAACTGTCCATATCTGCACGCTGCCAGCTGCGGGAAGGCAACGACGACGTAGCTACCTACCTTCGCAAATTGCGTGGTCATCCGACGAGTGCGCGTTGAGCGATGCAGAAGATCGGTTGGTGCACGCAAAGACTGGCAAACAAGTAGGCCGTCAAGCGCAAGTTAACTCAGAAAATGGTGCACGTATATCACTAGAGAAGGCAACAAACATTGTAATGACCTTCGAAACAGTCCAAAAGTCGCAACAAACTAATGGAAGGAGACGGCAACTCTCCAGCGGCCGTCTGCACACTTGGCAAGGGCTCTCAGAGCGACAAGGCTCCATCTCCACAGTCACAGTTCAGATGCAAGGGTGACATGAGGGTTCAGAGACTCGATGATAATGGCTTATTCTGGTTATTGGCGGTGGTCGCTTCCACAAGGTACACAAGTTCGATGATAGACCACATTGAAAGTCCACAATGTTGTCAATTTTTTCTCGAAACTACTATAGCCCATCAGTTGGGTGATGCTAACCCATATTTAAACTGTACTCAAACAAACTTCATCACACATATAGAATGAAATAGCACTAAAATTCATACTAAATCGAAACTAAAACCAAGAAAATTTGTCTGACACTATCTTTTTGAATGTATGATTCAATAGTTTTGGATTGTATTAGATTTGATACATTGGTGTGATTTTTTCCTATAAAGGTAACTAAGTTTTGATTAACTCTCTCAAATGTACTTGGTCTAAGAATTGATTGTAATCGATTGTCATTAAATGCGTTCGAAGGTAACCTCTATTAATCAGTTAGGTAATCGGAGATGTGTGGTCTATGGGGAACACTCTGGACCACTTTTGCAGTTGTCTATTGGGGAAAACTTGACCACAATTGTAGTAATCTATGGGAGGTTTGGTGGACACAAAACTTCTCGAGAATGTGGTGAATTTTTGCCATTTTTTGGTGAATTTCTGCCAAAGTTCAGTTTCGACTGGGCTAGTGTCACCCTAATCAGCAAATATGGACACAGTTACCCACAAGAAGTTGACAACATTTTTGACTTAGTACAGTTTCGACTGGGTAAGGGTGGTCCTGCATCACTTTTGCAGTAGTCTATAGGGGAAAACTCTGGATCACTTTTGTAGTGGTCTATGGGAGGTTTGGTGGACACACCAAGCCCAGTCGAAACTGTACTAAGTCCAAAATGCTGGACATAGAAAAAGTTTGATATAAAGTTTACAAATCGAAACCAAATTTCATTTGAAAAATGCAAAAGGCGGGATCACGGCTGGAATGGTCAGTACCGTGGAATTTTGGCCATGACTATGTTATGGTGAGTTACATGTATATATTATTTTAGATAGTATTTCACGCTATATAGTTGAAGATTCAGTGGTGAAGAGTTTCTATGTTATGAATTTTACCTTGAAATCCTTGCACAAATTGTCTCTCTGTGTATTAAATTTTGCTTTGAAAATCGTCTATGTCATGATTTTTGCGTTGAAATTCGGGTATATTGTGAAATTTGCGCTGACATAAATGTGTTACTGTAGAACCGAAATTTCATGATAAAGCTTTCTATCCAGAATTCGACTGTACTATCCATTCGGCCACCATGACCCATGAGAATAAATTGTAAAAATGAGTTTTATGTCGTACCCAAATACATTTGAGAGAGCTACACGGCTTGGAATGGTCAGTACCGCCGAATTCTGTAGAAAGAATTTGTGTTCAGGTTGAATCTGGACATAGAACAATTTTGGTAAAAATGTTGACAAACCGAAACCAAATCCCACTATGGGAAGTTTCGGTTTCGTTTTGAAATTTTGGTGAATTTCTGCCTAAATCTGGACATAGAAATTTTTTGATAAAAACGTTGGTTGGTAAAGGTTTGCAAGTTCACAAAATTAGGTTGATGCTAGAGGTGATAACACATCTCCGATTACCTAACTGATTAATGGAGGTTACCTTCGAACGCATTTAATGACATTCGATTACATTCAATTTTTAGACAAAGTACATCTGAGAGAGCTAATCAAAACTTAGTTACCTTTATACAAAATGCACACTAATGTACCACGCTTTCACGTGTTGGACACCAAACGGCGCTTGAAGAACGTGTCAGATAAGCAGTATGACGCTGATCGTCAATCATCTACTCTTCCTCCATCAACAGCACCAGGCGACAACAACCAACAAGGTCGCTTCATCATCTCACTCTACTTCACTGGTTAACGACGAGGTTTTCTCTCCATTATCTGTTGAGTCCGGTTTGTGTTCCCGACCACGTCGAGACGTTCAACCTCCTTATCGCCTTGGTTCTGTACCTTACTGGTGACGTGTGGTGGACTTCTTGGTGGGTCTGGGAGAGTGGAGGCTTTATGCCCAAACAAACACGCCTGTGTCTATCTGTGTGCATGCTTGATCTCTCTGCCTGTTTGCTGTTTCCTGCTACTATAGATAGCGATTTTAATGTTAATCAATAAGAATGCTCGTTTATAATTATGTTACTGTGATTCCTATACTCGTGATATCACTAAGGGTTAGAGTCAAAATAAAGTACATTGTTTCTCATCCGGTGCGCTGTAACCCTCATGGCTGGTGGACCCGGGTGGGGGTAGGGGGTCAACTGCCCCCGAACACACTTTTTACAAAAAATGCTCATTTTATAATATGTGATATTGTGTGGAATCGCTATTAAAAGTTTGCCCCCCAACTTTACATTTACTTCCGCCGGCCCTGACCTTTAGCTTAAAGACTACAGTGACTATTGCCAAGTACACCTAGTAAAAATCAAAACATTCTCGAGGTTTTATTTTTTTAAACAATTACTTCCGGCTTCGGTTCTACAGTACCTTGCACCTGCGTCGCTTTCCCCAACGATCCACGCAATACGCGATATCTGGTTGGCTCAGCGAATGGTCGTCTCTACTGGTGCGATTCGCTGCAATGTTTCAATTGGCTGGAAAGCTTCGCCGCGCACGCCCCCCTGCCTGTTGTAAAGATCCAATGGAATCACTTCCATCCGGATGTCTTCATCACCTGCGCTTCTGATTGGATGGTGAAAATTTGGCATCGGCAGAAGACCAAGTAAGTAAGATTGTAAAGTATTTCACTACTATAGACCCTACTGTAGTTAATAGAGAAACGGTGGGCCAAACTCCTGTTTACCTCAGCCAGATATGCATCGCGTAGATAGCGCCGCAAGCTAATAGATTGGGCAAGTATGCTATAAAATTTGTTTAATTTGCTTGGTTGATTTATTTAAGTATATACTACATGAAATATGGCTTTCTCGTGCGCCCCTCTACTCTTCCAAAGTACTAACATAATGATCGCAATATAGTACATCTTGAAAATAAGTAGTGTAAATATTTTGACGTTTTCTATTGCAAATAACGTAACTCTTTGAAGGTATTATGACAAATGTCTAGAATCAGAACATTCATCTCAACACTTATATTCATGTTTTTTCTTTCTCCATTCACTAAAATCTATGACCCACATTTCATTGTCTCTGGCAATTTATTATCTTACAAACAGTTTTCTCCAGCTCGGTTACCCTCTACTTTTCATTCACTCTCCCTTTTTCTCAAACTTTCCAATCGAATGATTCATTTTCTCTAGTCCGAACATTAAATATTTCCATTTTCTTCCTCCCTTATAAAAGATATTTCGTGCTCATAAAACCAAGCTCGTGTTTAGGAAAAGTTAAAACTGTATCATTTGTTTGAAAAAAACCCAGACTGCACAATGACTCCTTGCCCAAATTCCATGTTGCGACTGCTGAGCTTCCTACTTCAGACACAGGTCGAAATTCACGAACTCGTATTAAACAGAACTAACACACAAACAGATCGGCCAACACGAACAAGACTACTACTTGCCACTCGATCAACACCGCCGTCAACCCAGAAACGTTTCCGAAGTCCGTTTTCTCCATTCATCCCGATATCTTCACTTCCGACATATTACTGATCTTCCCTTATAAACATACACAACAATTTCAACTTAACGGATGGTGCCTACCTAGACCCCATTGATCTCTCAGGCGGCGCCTCTAGTCCTCCTCCATACAGACGTTCTTGGTTGATTCGATAAATCCATCAAATAATCAGCCCGACAACAATCAGGTGGTAATAGAAGAGTGGGACTAAATTGCCTATGTTGTTCTTGTTGATTACCCGGCCCCTTCCGGAGGATGGGGGGGGGCAGCGCAGGGCCACCGAAGGTCAGCAGCCGGACAACTCCCCACAGGCGTCTCCAAACGTCAAGGAGACTCACCGTCTCACCAGAAATGGCAAGGCGGAGGCATCAAGCTGAGAGACAGGAGAAAAAGATGAAAAAGATTCCTGCTGGCCTTCTCCACAGGAAGGCCAAGAGGGGGAATCGGACTGACCATTCCGATGGAGGTAAGAGAAGGCAAGAAGGGTGGAGTGCCCGTTGCAACGAAGGCGCGAAAGCTAGCAACGGGAAGAACGGAGAAGAAGAAGCTCACCAGAGGAAGTATTTGGAATCTGACAGTCTAGAAGTTCGTTGCAAAAAAAAGTCCGCGAGGAGGAATGCAGAGAGTGGTAGATGAAGGAGGTTGAGGCAGAGAAACACAATAGGGAGTTAGCAGCAAAAGAGGCACCAAGTTTGGCTAAAGCATCGGCCCTCTCATTGCCGAGCAGGGATGAGTGCCCCGGTATCCATTGGAGGTTCATCGTGATACCCACACCGTCAAGGTGTTTGAGGGAGGACAAGATGGAGTGGACATTGAAAGTGAGAAGGATAGACGAGTTTAGGAGAGATAAGGCGGAAAGAGGACTCCGATGGAGGTAAACTGAGAGGTGTTTCTGTACAAAACCGCCCACGCAAGCGCCGCGTGAATGGCCGTTTTCTCCGCGATGAAGGACATACGCTAACTTCGATTATTAAAATCCTGTTTGTCTTATAGTCGTCTATTTGTCCGAATGTCTAAGAACTGTATATGACTGCACTTTGGATAGTAGTAATGAAGTGTGACATATGAAGGAGGACACACTTCCATGCGGTTTTTCATTGACATTATTGCCACTTGAATTCAGTTTTCCAAGTAAAAAAACTCTGCGTATTTGAAGTGCACTCCCCACTTATGTTCTAGTCAGCCCCTGGTCGAGTACGACCTGGGATCGCCGGTCACCGACGTGGCCTGGGCTCCCTACTCGTCCGGTGTGTTTGCTGCCCTGACCAACGAGGGTTGGGCCTTTGTGTTCGATCTAAAAATCGACAGGTACCGGCCGCTCTGCCGACAGCGGATCATGGGGCTAACCCGTCAGCATCGTCATCAGCAGACGCAGCGATCGGGCAGTCATCGAGGCGAGGAGGTCCAACAGGATGAGATGATTGCAGCGGGGGTTGAGGGTATCCACGAGCAGCATCCCAGACAGAGAGTCCCCACCAAGATCGCATTCAATCCATCTCTACCCCTTATCATCGTAGGCGATGACACGTGAGTACACAAAAACACATTTAGTTGCTTAGATATCATTATACATCAGAGAGTTGTGTCGGACACGCATCATATATTCATTAACAATAATATAAAATGCATTGATTTAGCTCAAACATACCGATGCCGGCGTTTGTCTAAATCAGTGATCTGAATACTCAGACCAATATTGTCAATTCGTGAATAAGCGTTGTTATTAGTTTTGACTATTGCAAGTATTCAAAAAGTATCCAGTCAATAATTATAAATTTGAATTTACTGTCCAACACAATGAAAAAGTATCCAACGCAATGAAAAAAGTATCCAACGCAATAAAAAAGGTATCTAACACAATGACAATCAATAATTTAATAAAGCAATTAGACAAACTAAGGACGTCCACCAGTAGCTTACCATATGCAAAACCTTAGTCAAAGGAAAACACAGTATTAGTATTTCCACTAACCTCGATTTTCATGCGTTTCTCGGCGGATGAAGTAACAGTAATTGATTTTTTTACTGAAACAGATTGTACTGACGAAGTTTGCTCCTGTGGTGATGTTCTTGAAGCGGATGGTTATCCGCAGAAATTGATAATGCCTAACTCAGCTTTTGTATTCTTGTGTTGCTTGGAGTTACCCGACCCCTTCCTGAGAATGGTGGAGGGGGGCAGCGCGCGGCCACCGAGGCCCAGTAACCGGGCAACACCCGACGGCCGTCTCCAAAGGTCGATGAGGCCCACCGTCTCGCCGAAGATTGCAAGGCATAAAGCCGAAAAAGGGGGACAAGAAAGAAGCATATGACAAAGGTCCTGCTAGCCTTATTCGCAGGAAGGGAAAGAGGGGAAGTCGGACAGATTGATCCGTTGGAGGTAAGAGGCACGGGGGGTGGAGTGCCCGTTGCAGAGAAGGCGCGAAAATTCGCAACGGGTAGATATGAGAAGGAGAAGCTCACCAAGAGAAGTTTTTGGAATCTGGCTGTCGAGAAGTTTGTTTCGAAGGACCGCCAGGAGGAAAGGTTGGAAGGTCGGTCGTACCGATCAATGGTACGCTGATATTTGTGACCTGTAATTAGGCACACGTCGAAATTCGATAGACCACTTTATTGCAGTGCAACGAATATAATGATTGGTGTAAATATTAGATAACTTTAGTTCCATGGACAGATCTCTGAAGAAATTGCCCAAAAAGTGTTCGCCACGGACTTGACTGTCGCTGTACCAATTATTGTGGACGTTCACACTCGGACAATTCGTTGGTATTTGGTTGCTCTTTCATTATGATTGATAAAAGATGCAGTTCGATATACACAATTGCCTTGTTCTTGTATATTCGGTTGTTTTCTTGTGTTACTGTACTCGTTAACCTCGAAGCTTGGTTTGACAGTCTTCCGGATGTTACAGTATTACTTCCATCTCTTGTTTTAATGTACACAAATGTTGTTTCGCACGAGTTGAGTCTAGCGCAAATATCACCTCGCTTAAGGCGTTTGCTTGCTCTTCCCGAACTCTTGCGCCCAAGAAATAACCCAGACATAAGATTACTTCATTTTGCAAATTTTTTATGATTTGTAAATGATTTTCATATCGTCATCATCTATTGATGTATGCGCGGTTTTGTTCCCCCCATTAGACAGCCACATTACAGTCCAACATTCAGTTGAAAGACGCAAAATTTGGTTCATCTAATGTGCAGTTACTGGCATATCTTCTACTGTATGTGAGAAACATAAATGTCGTTAGTTTCAATGAAATTGGCAGCTTTTTTACATACATTCTTTCTTTTTATCAATTCCCAAAGTTAAACTTCAGCTAATTAGATTGATTTCTTCTGTACAAGTACAGTATATGAACTCCGTATTTTAGTTTTTTAATTCTTCTGTACACATGAGTATGACTCTGGGTGGGGTCGAAAGCTCGTGAATACATCTAAATTTCATTGATAAGTGTAGTTTTTTAATGAAACTTCAGCTATTTCGTGTGGGTTTGTCATTTCATTTGTTCGCCAAAAACAGACTATTTATCACCAGACACACGATCATACGTCTAAAATTGCGATTCGAATTTACGAGCTTATCAAATTCACATCATATGGAAGATTATTTCATTTCTTTTAAATATCTTACTGTTACAGTATTTAAAAATCAATTCTAAAAAAGATTCAGTTGATTTAGTTTCTCCCTTTCTGCATTCGGCGGGCACTGGAGAAGTGGGATGGAATGGAGAATGAGGTGTTTCAGAGGCTATACTAATTCCGATGTATCTTCTTTTTTTGCAGAGGTCGCGTTGTCAGCTTCAAGTTGTCGCCAAATCTACGGAAGAAAACTCAGGTAAGCGCTTGCATTCAACTTTTCAAAAGAACCGTTTCATTTTGCAGTAATCTTCAAAATAATTTAATTGACAACATTTTTTACTTTATTTGTTCATTCAACTTCTCACCTTTTTTGTTCTAGGAGAAGAAAGGTCAACAAAAAGTCAAGAGAGGTCCCCAGAGCGAAATGGAGGAGCTAGCGCAAATCATCGCAATGGGTTTCTAATTGAACCCAGCACAAACTTCACTACACTACTTGCTTTCCGTACTCATTTGCACTTTAGTAGTTTCTCCTGATTTTCACGTAGAATTTAGCTCAACCCCGATTATGATATACTGCAAGGACCTGTCGCATTCAGCAGAAAGAGACTTCGATGAACTTTCACGTCGGCGGTGTTGAAACCGAGCACTGTTTGGGATAGAATTACTTATTTCTCCTTTTTTCTGTTAGTCTCTTTGAAGTAATCCATAAAAATACTTTGTATCAATAATGTACGTTAAGATTGGTTCACTTAAGTCCTCTCTCCTTGCGTGTTCTTCCAGATGTGAGGGTGATGTGGGAGGGTTACTACTACAGTATTGTTTACCCAAACATTAGTATACCGTGTTATTTTCGCTCCCACCCCTCTCTCCTTTCCTTTGCCCTTTTTTCTCGCTCTCCCTTTCAGTCTTGTCGCCCCTACCACCTTTCTTTTCACTCACCTTCTCTTTCCTTTTCCATTCTATTCTCCCTCCCTCCCTTGTCTCACCTCACTCCTTTCACCTATCCCGCTCTCTTTTTCTTTCCTCCTCTCTTCATCCACCCCTCTCTCTTTCACTTTTCTCTGCCCCTCTACATACCATTTCCTTCCTTCTTCTTCCTCTATAGGCCACGCCGTCCCGCCCCATCCGGGGCGGACAGTGGCGGGGTCGCAAGGCGACCCATCCCCCTCAAAAGCCTCATCGTATGGTTTGGGTTACGAAGCACCGTCTTCAGGTCCGGGTTGAGGCCGAAAAGTTGTTCCCTCAGCCCCGTCCCGGTAGCACACTTCGTCAGGACGTGTTCCACCGTGTCCGTCACGCCACACGTTGTGCAGTCTGGGCTGGGTGTCTTGCCGATTGCAAACAGGTAGTCCTTCGCTATCGGGCACACCCCTGTTAGTAGCTGACGGTATGTGACCTCCTCCAGTCTGCTCCCTCCGGCCGGGCGCTTCCTGCAGTTGTCTCGTCCTTCTGTCCTTTCCCAATGGTCGTAGACCCGCATCCCGGCCGTCCACCGCTGTCGCGACATCCTCGCCAGCGTGGCCTTGGCAGTGTCCATTGAGATCGGTGTCTCTTCCTGTGGCAGCTTCGACGCTTCGCCTGCCAGTCTGTCTGCCTCCTCGTTCCCGTCTATGTTGCAGTGGCTGGGGACCCACTGGATGGTGATCTGGTACATACGGGACAGGAGTAGAAGGGAGCTCCAGATCTCTCCGCAGAGCTCGTCTTTCTGGTCCAGCGGTCCTGCTGCCAGGCGCTGGATCGCCGACCTGGAGTCTGTGCATATTCTGATCGAGTTCATGTTCCGCCTGGCTTCGACCGGCAGGCCTACGAGTATTGTCAGGGCTTCTTGAATCGCTACCAGCTCGGCGCGGTAACTGCTGCAAAGGCTGCCAGCTGCCCTCTTTCCCTCGATTCGGTCGCCGTTCGGGAGCTGGATGAGCGCTCCGCCGCCGCCTGACCGGTATCC
>JAUYWV010117494.1:0-12008 GCA_032274565.1 Nematoplana nigrocapitula
CGAAGTCACCGGTTCCGAAGTCGAGTTTCTCGTAGAACGCATAGTGGTGTATTGATCTGATAAAATCAATAGTGAAGTAAATACATCCACTCGAGTTGATGACAAGAATGGGAACAAAATGTGACGTAGTGTCCAACTCAGGTGGGAACGTAGCAAGCGAATTGCACCACCCGAAAGTTCGTTCAATTTGCTATTAACTGATATAAGAAAATAGTTTGTAGGTCCGGAGATTCAAACAGAAATACACCAATTTGTAGGAGCGTGAAAAAAACCAACCGTTCGCTATCGCTCGTATGGTTTCTCTGTTTCTTTTCTCTTCCCCAGTCTCCCCACTCTCTCTTCGCTCCATGAGGTCGGGGCTCTGACGCGTCCCCTCGACCAGACATTCATTAAAACAATAACCTTGCAGTTCTTCCAGCACTGTTTCAGCCTCCCTGCTTGGCCGTTTCCCTATTGTTATTATTATTTGTCACCTGGGCTGCAACCGCATGGAATCTTACAGCAACAAGAGAATACGAACGAAGTGGGTTTTGCCGGTCAAGGTACAAACAATGAACATAAAAAGAAAAAATGAAATTAAGGAAATAACTGGAAAGAACGTAAAAACACGAAATCCGTCGTCTAATTAATAGCATAAACACTACTCCACAGAACATAAATTAAAAAAAAAACTTAAAAAAATGCAAAAACTGTTTACACATCTGACAGACAACCAAACAAAAAAAACTGAATATAAACATAACCCTGACCGAAATAAAGCAAACCGTCTAAGAAACATTTCCCAACAAAACAAAACCCTTGCAGTGGCCAGGGCTGCCAGAGAAGTAAATTTCTAGCTAGCTAGCACCTCCATATCAGTTTTCACTGTTGGATCTGATAGGCCCTTGCAGTGGCCAGGGGTGCCAGAGAAGTAAATTTCTAGCTAGCTAGCACCTCCATATCAGTTTTCACTGTTGGGTCTGATAGGTCCTTGCAGTGGCCAGGGGTGCCAGAGAAGTAAATTTCTAGCTAGCTAGCACCTCCATGTCAGTTTTCACTGTTGGGTCTGATAGGTAAATATCTCAAGCTGACCGAATCATCTAGTATATCCACCGTTATCTTTCCAGATACGCGATGTCAATGACAACGACCCCAAGTTCTCCCAAAATCTTTACAATGTCACCTTGAAGGAATCTGTTCCCCAAATCTATCTGATCGATGCCACCGATCTCGATATCGCCGCGGACAATCGTAAGATCAGCTACAAACTGAAGGAACCCTCTCCAGAAACCTTCACCCTCCATATAGGGGTCTCCGGCCAACCCATTCTCAAAGCCAGGCAGTTGGACTATGAGAAGAAGAAGTTCTATCAGCTCCACCTCCTCGCCTATAATTCCGATCGGGGTGAGAATCAAGCTGCTAAGCTACGTGTCGACATTCACGTGGAGAACGTCAACGACAACCAGCCTGTTTTCGCTAAAAAGGGGAAATTTCAGGTGAATGTGTCCGAGGATAAGATGCCCAATAATACAATCTACCAGGTAAGAAATAATCCCATAGCCGGATATCGGCAAACAGGAGGTTCTGTTGTTGTTGTTTAGTGGGATATCGTCAGAGGGGCCGGTTGTCCCTCAGATCTGAGTCCACAGACACGGATTCCTATGAGAGGTCGTGCCGGCTGATATATCTAACTTGGGCATAGATCGTGTCTAAAAAATGATGTAGTTGTCGTATGTAATTCCCGGTCGAGGTGACGCACGAGCGTCTCGACCTACCGGAGGAAAGAGACAGAAAGAAAAAGATAAAATATTGAATAAAGAAAGAGTGAGAGAGAGAGAGGGGGGGAAAGATGGAGAAAGTGAAACCGTGGAAGATGGCAGGGAATTTAGTACTTTGTTGTTCGGGACTTTACAATCAGTGTCTATCACTACTCCACGATCCCCCTATATTTCTTTTGTTTTTAAAAAGCGACCCCGCTTCTTGTTTTCAGTCTTCCTGTCCACATGATCTATCACATTGTCAAACACGTGTGAAATCTACTACACTTGATTTACCCATTTGTATACAGTGAAAACATTTCTAATAAGATTTTGATTAAGCCAACCCTTCCCCCATCACTATCCTCGTGTTCTTCTGCTAACCTCTTCTCTATAGATGAGATAACTTTTATGGATTATTCCGGGACGTTGTCTTCTCAAGGCCCAGACCCGTTCACGTACGCACATACAGTACATACCGGTGCAAACACCCACCCCCGCACTTCGAAGGAACATACCTGTCTCATCGAATATCGTTTTGCTGCTACTGGACGGTTCAACTTTCGATCCCTCTGTTCCCATTTCCCTCCCTCGCTCCATCTGTCTCTGACTTCCTCCCCACGTCAACCCAACTCCCCCCATGCATCAGTGAGGACTGGGGAAAATACCGTATTAGCAAGCAAGCCAGAAAGTCAGCCGGATCGAGAGAGAACGTGGACCTAATGAGGTCTTTTTCCCACGGGCGGTTCGCTGGCTGCGACAAAGAGGCCGAGAGGACTTACACTTGTGCGTTCCGTACATAGATTTGCGATGCGTACTCACCGTAGAGTGCTTTTTTTGCTCCGGTCACGGTATTCCCCGTGGGTTGCATCGACTGTGGATTGACCCTTGCGTGATACACCTGTTTACTTTTCTATAGGGCTCAGATGACTAAGCGCGTAAACAAGCGGACCTGACAAACTAAAAAAACGACGCAGGATTTGTTGAATTTTATTTCAGTTGACTATAAACCGCGGTTCATTATAGAAAACGTCCAGTCACTATGCTAATGATGTTTTGCGGAGATTTTGTCTCTCATTTTTCTCTCTCTCTCTCTTTGTATCTGCCTCTTCACCTGTCTGTCACCTTTTTCGAAAATAAATTATCGTTATTGACACATTGGTTTGGGTTGACACGGTGGAAAAGTGGATTAGTTTTAGACGCCTACCTTGTATACAACAAATTTGTCATTTTTAGTTTGCATGATACCGGCTATAATATGCAACAGATATGGGTGTAACCTTTCAATCAAGTTCTGCACTATTCAATCATTTTTATATGTTTTCAATGACTCTTCTCCTTCTTCTTCTTGCGTGCATTGATATCGACTCTCCACTCACACTAGTTCTTTGCTATATGACACTGGTATTGTTTTAGTCATCACACCAGCTTCTTCATGGTCTTTCAATTTCTTTCGACAATACCCTATATCAATCATAACTTTTCTCATGCGATTTGCCCGAATTGGTTGACGAAAGAACTTCAGTTTTCTTCTTTTGATGGTTGTTATCAGTCTTTCTGGTTCTTCCATAATTTTCTTTGTTTCCACGTGATACTCAGGAGTCCTCATCTCGATATAGTCTAAACGTTTTGTTATTTATTTTCTAGGGTCTAGCTGTAACATCCGTATTATATTTGCGACATATAGAATTGTAAAAATGAAGTTTTATAATAATTTGAGGCTGTTAGTTAAGTCTGTGCTCGAGATATTCCATAATAAATGCAAATCTTCAAGAACCGCAGCTGGAAAAACATGTGACCAAAGTCGATTTGTTAACTGAATTTTGGAAATCATTGAGTGTGTTCCCTGATTCTTATTTGCACAACATATACTACTTCCCGCAGTTCTTAGAGAATTGTATTCCAGTATTATTCTTATTAGCTTTCAAAATACCCTGCTTTCCCATATTGCGTTATTAGGGTACTTTCCTTTCATCAAACCCTTTCTCATTCCATCCAATCCGGATTCAGTTCCTGGGTGTTGAGTGTAAAATGTTACTTCCGACTGATCACTGCATCTTTCAGCACGACAATGCGCCCTTCTCTTCTGGTTGAAGAGGATTACGAGGGATCGAATAGTCTCTGTACTTGCCTATAGCCGTCCAGATCGTCAGATGTGAACCCAATCGAGCATGCTTGGGATTATCTTGGAAGACGTGATCGTGCGCATAATCCCATTAGCTTGCGCCTGAATTGGTAGACTTGTTGGTTGAGCAGTGCGAACGAATTCCTCAATATTGTTCTTAAACTGTTTAGTTTACTGCCAGCGCAATTGCATTCGTGCGGTATTTGAAAGCGGTGTATGTTCAACGAGGTATTGCAATGCTGGTACAGCCTGCGTTACTTTAGAAATTTCCTGCGTTACGCGTCAAAATTTTTTAATTCCTCCTCTTTTCACCGTTATGCATTAGAATTTTAAATTCCTTCTCTGTTCTCCGTTATGCGTCAAAATTTTGAATTCCTCCTCTGTTCTCCGTTATGCGTTAGAATTTTGAATTCCTCCTCTGTTCTCCGTTATGCGTTAGAATTTTTGAATTCCTCCTCTGTTCTGTGTTACTTTTGCATTTGGTCCAATACTTGTACGACCTTAAACTACCCAAAGGCACCAAAAGCAACGTGATCCAGCACCTATAGTGCTGAGCAGGCTATAGAAGCCGAACTAAAGTGGGCCCGATTCTAGTATTTTACCTTATTTACAGGCGCCTATAAGAGTGTAGTCAAGAAATAAGGAGAGGAAAGTAGGTGAAATTACCTTCTGCTTATACTGAAGGTTGTTCGCTTCACACAATAGCCAACGTAAACCGAATTGCATTCTCTTCAGAGATTCCAGCACATACAGTAGACTCGGCAGAGGACGTTTTTGTAGAGTGCTCCCTCCAAAACAAAAAATAAATATACGGTTCACACTTATTTTGAATCATTTAGTCCATTGTTACTGCGCTATAGTTGAATCGATTTTATTAAGTTTTCAACGTCGCGAAGAAACTGTCCATTTGTAGAGGAAAGGTGTATCGCTGGTCAAAATCTCCAGTTTTAAAATCCGCCCAAAGAAGAACCATTGACAGTACTACTGCTTCACTGAATGTTTACAATAAAATTTTAGCCTGCGTTATTAATTTCAAAAGGGGCTGTTGCAGCACTGGTTATTGCTCTCCACTAGAACCTTCTCATGCCAACAACGGCCCTCTTTAGGGTCACCAATAGGCCTGTTGGTCACATTGAAGTATAATAATGGAATTACATTTAACAGATGCGCAATAGGATCAACCACCATTCACTTTTAATAAATTTAGTAATAAATTTCATTTTATGGAAAACTTCGTACTAACAATAGTACCTACAATGCTTGCTCTTTGGGCACGCGTTATAGTTTGACAGTTGAAAATAGCATTCCCTAACGACAATTATGCGATGAACATTGTTTTGCTTTGAAGATTTGTGCCGAAAAATGGATTTCAGGCCATTTGCGCAGGAAATTTCCGACTATTTCAGCATTTTCCTGCGCAGGAAAAGTTTGGTTTTAGTAATTGCCGGTGCAAGAGAAAAAAAAATCGTAGCATTTTCCGGCGCAAATTTTGGGTGAAATCCAGATGTGCGCTACAGGAGGTGCAGAAAATTGTTTTTAGGCAATCGCTTCCGATGAAAATTAATCGATCGCGATGATTACAATGCGCATGCTCGAGGCTAAATTTAAACAAAAAGAATGACGTCATCGGTGGCCAATAAGATTCCGAATAAATTCCGTCATATTTCTAGCATTTAGCTCGCCGAATGTCCGGCGCGACAGTCTATCGTAAACCTCGATATTTCCGAGTAGAATTATTATTATTAGTTCGGTGCTAATTAGTGGATTTGAGGACGGGACTGGCATGCATTGTATTTGCTATTTCCGCAACACAACACAAGACAACACGCAGGAAGAGCAGAGACAGCGGAGCAGGCCTCCGGAAAAGCAACGAGAAAGAATTAACCAGTTCTCTTGGTAATTATTCCCCCACAAAGTGAAGCTACACAGCGCATGGGAATATGGGATTGTTAGTGTACATAGTGGAGGACGGGTTGCTGTCGGATAGGTGACATTGTCAAGCTGCCCTAGCCGTGTGCATCCTCCTCCGACTGACTCTGAAGCAATGAAGCAGTGCGACTGGCAGCCGACGCATTTTTGACGTGAAGTTTTCAGTACTTCTTTGCTCTGCTATAGAGTGACCCGAGGACGTTTCCGCCAGTGACAGGTCCTCAGGAGAGAAAGAGAGAGAGAGTCCTCGGATGAAGAGGAAGCGATGGAGGAAAACCGCGGTGTGTCTGTGTCTGGGGGAGGGAGTTACGCACATTTAATGAGCTTAATTTACATAAAAGACAGGTTCCAATGCTGTCAGCGAAGACAGTCTGCATCGGGGATTTGTAATAAAGACACTTCTTCCCCTTTCTGTCCATATCCATTGTTATTAGAAAGTCCTTGCTTAGATAGATATTGCTTAACTATTGACTTGTACATATATATTGACATGTACATGTAAAATGAACGCATATACTATAAGGATACGATAATATGTACTTAATTAGTTATTGACATTTGCAGTTTTTATCTCTCCCAGTCAGAAAAAGCAGTTAGATGACGAAATGGATTACTAAATTTTGTTAGTTTTCCTTATATCTTGCTAGGGTGGTTTTCTTAGTATTTTCCACATTCTTCATTTATCGTCTGTACTTATATATAGAGGAAAATTTATCTGTGTTGCGTGGTTGTAGAAGTTGTAAGAATACAAAGTTCGTACGAATAGTTAAATAATCAAATAGATCCAATAGTGATGTGACTTCCACATTCGCAAGGTAGCTTAATTTGTTAGTGCTGGTACACACTGCGTTATATATATAACTCTGAGCGTTATTTTAAGAATTTCCTGCCTTACGTGTTATTATTTTAAATTCCACCCTTTAGTGCGTTATTTTCGCCACCTTTAACTGTCAAAAGGCAGCCAAAGTAGCAACCTGATCATGCGCCAATTAGGACGGGCAAGCTATGAAAGGTAAACTTCAGTGGTAGTGGTAGAGCGCAAATACCAGTCTAATAAAATTGATATTTCCTGATTCCGAAATAGCAAAGCACTTTTCATGTGGCCAACAGAAACAGATAGATTATGCGCTAACGACGTTGGTATTTCATTTTGTTTAGAGGCTTCTATAAGGGTATAGTCAAGAATTGAGCGAGGAAAGTGGCTTAAGTTATCTTCTGGTCACTGGAGGTTGTTCGCTTCACACAATAGCCAACGCAAACCGAATTACATTCTCTGCAGGGATTCCAGAACTACAGTAGACTCGTCAGAAGACGTTTTTGAAGAGAGTGCTTCCTCTAAAACTAAAAAGAAATATACGCTTTGGTCGATTTCATTGATTTTCAACGTCAGTTTTTGAAATCCCAATAATGAACAATCACACACTGACTAATACTCGACTATTTGCTTACGTATTTACAAAATGTAAATAAATTCTTAACCGGTGTTATTTTCGTTTGTCAGCACTGATATGTGTTTTCAAATCAAATAATTAAATGCGTTAAAAAATATTTTATTAGTAACTATAAGTAGAGCGTTCACATTGAACGTTACACACGTTATACTGTAATTGCCTTCAATGGTAATAGGAACACTGATGGTGCATTGGAAAATATCGGCTAAAGACTGTCGTGTTCTTCTAAGCGATTAAATAGTCAGAATGTATTGCGAGTTTAAATCACTCGCACCACTTTGAACTTCGAGTACAGGTTTATATTTTGGCGATAGTCTTCTCATCAACACTTCCGATAGTGTCATCCCTAGCAGTCTATACATATAGTTACACTTCCTTTCAACACTGAAAAATGAAAAATTGGTTGGTAAATACCTTAATTGTGTCCGATTAACGCGGAACATAAACGATGAAAGCTCCATTGTTACGAAAAAATCAATTTATTCCGTATTCACGGCACTATCTATCGCATCTTTTCTATGGAGAAGCATATGCCTTTGGTGGATAATTACAGAAAAGGTTTTCGAACGAAGCGGCATTGTTAGCGCTCATAGAATGCAGATAGAACATTCAGGCGCATTCAAACTCAGAACAAGTGTTAACGTTCAACAGTCTAGATTATTGTTAAACAGAGCGAGCGTCGACATCAAAGACTAAAACCACCGGATTTTATTGGGCGAAACATTGAATTGTAAATTGTGATGTGAATCCCAGTTGCCAAGGAAACGCTTTTGATATGTAGGTAAAAATGACGGTCTCATTTTAAGCGTATTCTCATTTTATCCTATTGTACATTATCAGGAATCCACTCTATCTGAAACTATATACTGTAGCTGCAACAAGGTTATTAGTATAATTTAGAAAAATGACATATAATTTTTCCCTTTTATTATTACACGATTCTATTAAAGTACCACACATGTATTTGAAACCTGATCATTCATAACGAGAGCGGAAAGTTTTGAATGTTTTAAATTTTCTACTAAAGAAAGCTTCGCGAGAACTCAAAACAGTTCTACTCTTTTTTCTCGGTTTTGCTATTAATTTTCTTACCCTATTTTCTCACACCCCTTTCTCTCTCTCCGTCATTAATAGGCAAATATTTTAATCCACATGAAAGGTCTGTCGCTCTGTTTGAACACATATACCCTCTCCGCGATTGATGCTCTGTTAAATAGGCGATTTAGAGGTGCCACTTTGAAGCTTGTCTGATCATGATCCGGCTTTGTAGAGAAAGCTTTTACATTCTATATATGTATATACAGTAGATACAGAGTAGTCTAAATAAGAGTGTAAAGCTTTGAACTAGAAAATTCTGAGATCTAGCGAGACTGGAAAAAGCATAGTACAGTGCAATAAAAGCGCGTTCTCACACAACATACAATACTTAGCATTGTTGATTGCTGACTTGTATCGACAGATATAGATAGACAAGTACCGGGTGACATAGTAATATTTTCTCATTCAGCAGTCTCTGGTCTGACAGTAGCTGATGCGTCTCGTGTATTTCCTGACTTGCTAATTTGTTTTAACGGGCTGGAGGTGTGAAAAGGGGTGTCTCTCACTTTGCCAATTGTCATATGAACAATAACTTCTACATTAGAGAAAGATGTGAAGTGGCGGGGTGCTTGCTCACGCTTTACGCCATGCACTGAACGAGTGGTATACACGCGATGTCCTGGTACACCTATATGTAGTCTCTTTTCTCTCTTCCTGCCAGGTCACAGTCATAGCAGTTCATCTCTCGAGAGATCGTTTAGTTCATTTAGGTATGCGTAATTCATGTGTGACGTCGATGATGAAACATCTAATCAATTCATTATAGCTGCGAGTGCATCCTCAACTCAAACTTTCCATGAGCCTCCTGTCGTTCACATATCATACAGGTTTCTACTGCGTAGCTTTCGAAACGTGGTTCCTTCTTTGTTCTTCTCAAGATGTGCCCTACTATAAGGTCTTTACATTCTCGGTTTCTAAGCCATACCTATGCCTTGCAAATCTTGCTTTTCATATTCATCCCAATCTGCATCTTCTTACCACTGTAATCTCACACGCCCAAATTGTTCTACATTCGCATTATCCTCCCACAAACATTACTTCTTATTACTCCACCTTCGTCATTCCCATGCAGACTTTCGGTCAGCATTCAAAACCAGATCAGCTATATACATACAACATCAATTTCAATAGCTTATATTTCTTCGTTGCCTTTGTAATAACATCAATATGGTGCAAAACAGCAGTGAAGAAAAACAACCCTAATGTACATCCCCTCAATCATGGAAACTCTCATACAACCTAACCTCCACACTTCAAACTCAGTCATTACACTCCTAGCCAGAAGTTTTAAAAGTTTTATTTTTAAGTGCGAGAGACGCTAAAAGCTTTTTTGGCACATCTACTGATCAACCGATAACACTAAATATATGATAGTGATTCTTACCATATGAACTGCTTTTCAAAGACATTTTTGACGATTTGACGTATCCGTGAAACTACAACATTGACACTGTTCAAGATACTGAAATTTAGTGAATGAACCCTATCACACAGTAACAGTGTATATTAGCCGATTAAAACTCGTAGGGAAAATTTGGATGTAGTTTACCAAAACAGTTTGTGTATTAGGAATCGACATTTTCGGGTCCTTCTTTTTATGTTGTACCATTTACGAAATATTAGCGGATTGGTATAAAGGTAGAAATTTTCAGTTTAAAGGGTTCGCAAATAAATCAGTCCATATCTGGATTTCAGGTTTTTGGAAAATAGGTATTCGGATTGTTTACGAGGCCATTGCAAAATAAAAACTGCACTGCTGACTGCAGAGCTTCGCCAGTATTTTCTCGATATTAATTCTTTATTGCTTTGAGTTTTTTTTATTTTCAACAGTGGGCATTCTGTGTAGTTTTTTTTTAAAAAATGCAACTGATAGCACATAACCATTTTCTACATTGTATTATTAGCTATTTAAAATCGCAACTGATTACAAATAAGGAGTTTGCGTAATACAGTATTTCAATAAATCTAATATGGAATGAAAGGTCTATGTGTAATTATTACCGACTGAAAATTACTTAGAAAGACACGAGAATGTGGTAAATATAGAGTTATTCGATCTTTCTGAAGACCTTTGTGACCTTTGTTTAATAGAAAGTCTGTTACTCAGCGCCTCGTCACCAGAAACAACCGTTCCCTACCATTTTTTGTTATGAACCAAATTGTGAATTACGTTTACTGACGAGAACTAACTATACTTTTTTGTGTTTTTCCCCAATTCAGAGAGTGACACGAGGCCCCAAATAAGTCTCAAACAGTTTTTCATTAGTATTATTTTTCTATCAATCTATGGGGCCTATGTTGATCTAGCAGTTGGCGGTATTTCAGCCGCGGCGGAGAAAAAATCGAAAATGTCAAACAGCCGTCAATTAGTCAATTAACAGCGCAGCGCGTACGGCAAAAAAACAACCTCAATTGAGCCCAACCTAATAGGAGCTGCCCAAGCATTAACATCGCAGCCCCCGATCAATATGACCTGGAGTCTGGCGGCATATAGGAAATAATTGGGATGCGATCTGTTCATGATTTGGGACGACCGGAGTCGATGATGAAAACAGAAAAACCATATAGAACGTAGAAAAACAGAAATCAGAAACACACAGAGGGAGATCAGAGTGGATGTGCCCCTCGGAGTGAAGATGGGGACAATACACGCCGGTTAGCGGGAGGAACGAGTGGAAATGATGCCCCGACACACTGAAATAATTGGATGGAGCAGGCGTAAAAAATGGATATTGGGTTACCATGATTATGAGGTGAATTTTCCAGAAGTGCATTCCAGTCGCTCCCCCTCCGCCTGCCCCTGTGGTCAATCGATTCGATTTGTTCATGCTTAAAAATATAGAATTACAATAATGACCGTGTTTGTGCAGGATAACAGCTGAGTTTGCCCGGAGTTTAACTCTGGGTCGGATAGGATCGTTGAGATTAGCGGCAAAACTATCGGATAGTATATAGTGCGATAATCATTTACCAATGTCGAAATGATATGAGTCTTTTTTAAAATGCGACTCTGCAGTAAGGTGCACTGTCAGTTAAAACAATGCTCTTCATAACCGGAAACTTTGAGATCAGCGATTTGCCTCTACGTATTGGGGTTGTCCTTCTTCAAGAGGATTTCCAACTAATAGTTTTTTTCGATATGTCATGGTATGGTATGATATCAATGTGGGCAAACAAATAAAATCAATATATAATCTCGTTTTCTAAAAACGTTCATGTAGATAATCCCCGTTTTTTAATCAACCCTCTACTGATTGGCATTGCTAAAAATTACTATACATATCAGATAGGGATGCCTCTGAAGTAGCTAGAATGACTGGTTGACATTAACTGGAAGCATCCATATATGTACGGCTTTTCGACTCATGTAATAAGTTCTTTAGTAACTTGTAAAATGAGCATTTTGCAGTTAAGGGGTTTTGTGTTACTTCAGATTATACAAACAAGATAACTACCGTATATACTCGCGTATGAATCGACCCCCACTCTGCTTTCTAAATTTTACCAAATTCGTATGCTCACATATAAACTTTTGCAACATATACCTGGGTATGTATAACTGATTGTATAACTGATCATATTGATTTTCTCTCTTCCTATGTTATTCACCCTTTCTATCTGGATAGATAGCAGGCTAGATAGCTGTTCCCTAAAAATAGGTCGGAATAA